>CM053786.1:908670914-908880914 GCA_028749045.1 Cupressus sempervirens | reverse complement strand
AACTCATAGTTCAACAGGGCTTCAAATTACAACCATTTAAAATACAAAAGTAAAGTGAACCCTACTTTATGAAAGTAACTATATTGGAAAACACAAAACAAAAGCAAAAAATCAAAGAGTGTAAGTAGAGAGTGGTTAAAACCCTTGAGCATAAGATCTAACTTCAGATAAACAAGTAATGATGCCAGAAACTAAGGGGATCAAAATATAAAATGAAGAGCTAAGAGTAACAATGATACATGAATACAACAAAGCTCAAGAAAGGAGTCCATAGGATTGTTGGCAATCAAACCTAAGCAACTATAGCTGAGACTCGAATATTACATAAAAATGACCCTGAAGTATGTCCTGAAGATAATATTTTTATCTGATTACAATGAAAAATCCTTGTCTTATATGTATGCTTTGTCCTTAACTTCGTCACTAAGCAGAACTGTATACACACGTTTCACATCAAATCTAAGGAAATAAAATTTTAAAAACTCTAAAGGACATTTTTTTTGAAAATTTCTACTTAGGCCTTTAGGTTTGCCATTGAGACATACAATGAATTTGACATCATAATTAAAAAAATGGATCTTCTTCAAACATAAAACCCATATATTTATTTTGCAACATGGTTAATAGTATCTCCCCCTTTAAGTGTGGATGGATTTATCTTTATCTGGTTATAAAATTCATGTACTTTTGCTCAATACTAAATCTCTAAACTATGAAATATTTTGTTTGTATATAATGAATATATCACATTTGATTGCATATTACTTTTTGCGTCAGACAAAATTATGTGCTCATGACATTTATAGCGTATTAAAACTAACAACTATTTTTAAATTGAATTGCCAAGTTTTGATTAAAAAAGAAGAAATAATAGTTGATGGAATATATTGCTCTTTCAAATTGCTTTTATGCTTTGAGAATTCAATTTTAAATTGCACACTATATAGTGTTTATCGACATGTTACAAAGTAGGTTGTCATTTAGTTTCAATGTTCAAAAGAATGCTAGTTTACATCCCCAAATAATATGGGAGCTAGCTTTGCATTAAAATACAAACACCCAAACAAGTTGGCAGCTACAACAAATCAACAACAACAACAACAAAATCTTTCAACACACAAACCCAAATAAAAATATCAAATGAAAAACAAAAATAGTGTTTAGAATGTTTACCTGAAAGCATTGAAGTCCACAATGTTTTATTTAAACTACTGTAACCCATTTTATAACATCTTTATATGTTTTTTTTGTATTTCTATTTAAAAAAATGTTAAATGTCATTTTCCCATTGGCTCATGGAGTGAACAACAGGGTTTCCAATTCTCCCTATTAGTTTTGTGAACTTTGATTTCTGACAAAGTGACATGTCAAAAATAACAACAGTTGTTTTATTAAATATATTTTCCTAGCTTTTAAAAAAAATGTCTAAAGAGTACATTTATTAAATACATTTTCGTACCTTCTTAAAAAATATTTTTGAAGAGTACATTTATTAGTTAGTGTCATGGAGAAACTATTGCATCTATTTGGTGCCAATTAAATATAATCTTTTGAAAAAATAACCAATGAAATCTAAGAATTTTTGTGAACTATTTGTCTCTTCTAAAGTTGTTAAAATTTGAGCAATTTAAAAATTCAAAATAACAATATTTCCTTGTAATGTGATTGGCTCCCATTGTGAGAAAAATCATTTTCCTAATAATTTGCTTCAAAATAGAAGAAGTCTTGAGATATCTATGAAGCCTCCAGATTATCCGTGAAGCCTCTAGATTTTCATGCAAACTAGTGTAATGAGTAGTTATGAGTTTTGGTGAACTGTACATACATAATGACACTATGGTAGGTGAGTGGTAAATGCAAAATAGACACAATTGACGAAACAAAGGGAGGCATTTCAATGTTCTCTATTTTGGAGAAGACTCACATATCTATCTGAAGTTGAAGCATTTTAGTTTGAAAGAAGAAATTCTCGTTCTATTCTTGTGCTTAGTAGCAGAGAAACCATATTTAAAGGAAAAAAACAAAGTATAGTATCCTTCTCTTACCATGAATACACGTCTTCTCTCACTTTTATTGGGCAACGGCTACCCAGGCAGGAGGATCGACTGCCTGGGTATTCCCACCCCCATCCTCATGCGTCCTCATGCCGGCATGCCATCCTGCGTCCATGCCATCCTCCCTCTGCGGTCGTACTCATGTCTGCCGCTGACAGAGGGAAGTACCTGAAACTAAACCTTAGAAGCCACATGGTATGACATGATAGTTACTCATTCTCTCCCACAGCTTCCACTTGTAGCTTTTTTTTGTAATGTTCATTTCGTAGCTTTTGTTTGTAATGTTCATTTCGTGGTGTAATTGGACCCCATATCAATTAATTGTTTAATGAAGTTTAAAATCTGACTTTTTAATACAAAATAATTTTTATACTTTCTAACTCATTAAAATTCAAATTAGATTTTAATGCTTGTACAAATTCATACAACAAAATTAAAATAGTTTTCTAAAATTATTTTCAAACTTTTAAATTATTTTTTCTAATTTCATATTTATTATTATTTTATTGTTTTAAAGGTTATAAAAGTCATAATTTTAATAATCAATCTGATTGAAATCATTATATAATCTATTAAATATTTTAACTTAGTTTTTTCTTTAATGCATTTTGGATGGAGATTAGCCCATCCCTTAGATTTTTAAGATATATATGATACAAAAGTTTAACAATTTACTATATGTTACTATATAGTTTCATTGACATTATTAGTGGAGTTAAGCAATTGTCTCAAATAGAATATACAAAGATAGTAGTGTGTAAAATTTGAGTGGATTGACAAGACTCTTGATGTTTGTCTATGTTGCACCCATTCCTTTGTTTTAAAAATGCCTCTCCTCTTTTTAGATGTCTATTTAATAATACATTTAACCATAAACATTAAATAGTATTGATTATGATCTTCTTTAAAATAGTGTTGAAGATTACATCATATTTGATTCAAATATTGAAAAAAAAGATGGCATATTTTCCATTCACCCTTTCTTCATTATAATGTATGAATTATCATTTTTTTTAAAAATTAGACAAGGAGAAATAGACAATACTTTTATCCAATAGGAATTGGAATCTAATGTAATTCACTTTGCCTTAAACATGTACTCATTCATCACAAGAATTATAGAACCGATAAGTGGAAAATGGGAAGGCAATCATATTTTGCATCAATGGTTCTTTAGTTATCAGTTATAATCTAAACTTCATTCACAATGTCTTGAGTATTTGATCATGACACACGATGCTTCTTTATACTACATGCTTGAGCATTTGATTGTGAACTATATGAACGTACAATGACCATCTTTTATTAAAGAAATGGTGAATGAGCACAAAGAAGCAACTCCAATTTGGATCAATAATGATTTGAATATCAATTATATGACATGCATGTTTTGAAAATAAATCATCATCTAAACACAAACTTATCAAGTAAAAAAAAATTATTTTATGGGTAAATGTTCAAAGTTGGATTTTAATAAGTCATACAAATTTACAGTATTTTTAGTCAAATTATGATTATGGTAAATATGCATGTGGAATGCAATGCACAGTCGTTGGTGATGCAAAGAAACCCTATTCAACCATCGCCAGAGAACAATGCAAAGAACAATGTTGCCCGATTAACCCTATTCCCAAATGCCTTTCTCATCTTCTAAAAACCTAACCACGATTTTGGTGGACTTGATGGTTTTATTAAAACGTGTTCATAAAAACCCAAATTCAGGTTATAATTCAAATCAGCTATACCCAAATAATAAATAAGAGGTGGAATTTCCATGTACATACTAGTGGTTTATTTCAATGAGTGTTATTATTTTTCTTAACAAGAGTAGAATATCACCATATATTATAATAAATAAACTAGTTCAAAAAGAGCTCCTGAGGGAAAGAACCAAAAAGAAAATTCTCATTCGTTACTCATAATATTCAAGATGTGTAAAGTGTAATCCCTAAATTAAAATTGTTAAGAAACCCAAAAGGCTTCCCTTATATCTTTTAGCTATTCAAACTCTAACCACATATTGGAACACTAATGAGGCTTTATAAAATAGCCATATAAAGTGCCCGTACAAATATACTCATGAATACGTTTATATAAAGTTTTATAGACTTTAATGATTGTCTCAAAATTTATTGGCCATAATCCTCCATATAGATATCATCAATACCTACAAAATGAATGAGTTAGTTATAAAATTCATTTAAAAATAAGGTCTTAGAAAATTGAATATCATTTCATAATTTCCTTACCATCTCCACTTGTTGTGTTTTGGTTAAGATCAATAGAAAAGGGCAACCCATATTGTTGATTAGGTTGTTGATCATCTAATACAACAATGCACATTTAACACATCCATTTAGATAAAATTAAATTATAAACTAAAAACTCAAATATAATTTCAAATTTTTTTATTTTTTCTATCATAACAAATTCTAAATCAGAATATTGTTCTCATAATCTATATCACATTATGTAACAATAAGAAAAATCAAAATTCCATTACCTCCACAAGTTTGTTGAAATGTTTGAGGATGAATAACCTTTGGCATTGATGGTTGATCTCCACAAACTACATCTTGGTTATTTGATAAAGCATTAAATGCAATTAGAAATGTGAACTAAGTAATCAATTTTAATAAAAATAGTTAATAGTGAGTAAATTACCATCTAGTACTTGTGTGTCATCTATTATTGTTTGGTTCAAATCAATAGAGAAAGGCAATCAACGTCGTGGAGATTCTCCTTGATCAACCAAACCTATATTGACACATGTTCAACATATGAAATAAAAATAACAAGTATTGAGCTATATGTTGAAAGTAATAAAGTACTTTTAAATAAATGTACTCACCTTGTTGCGACAGAATAACTCTTTCTCCTTGTATTGCTATGCTTGAATGATTAATGGCTTTTTTTCCCTTTTTCTTTTTAGAACGTATAGAGGGGAATTGAAAATTTTCATGATCATCAACTCTTTTACTTAAGTTTTGAGTCATAGGTTTTTTCTTTTTATGAATAAATCGATGCTTACACATTTTGCTTGGACTAAACCATGGTTTCTTTCGCCTCATAGGCATGTTCTCTGAACCAGGAATTGATTCAAAATTGGAACTTGAAGCAAGAGATGCATGTATCTCATTTCTAAATCTCCCAACATGTTGAATGAATATTTGTTTTTCATATTCTTCTCTAGTTGACAAATTTTGGATAAATGAATTTACATAATCAATGCAATTTTGAAGTTCATCATGAGAAGTATCAAATGATCTCACACAATCTGTAGTAAAAAAAATAAAATTGTAAAGTCAAAATACTATTTTAAAATATTATATATTTCTTAAGAAAAAAATTGGTATTAAAACTTACCAGTTCTCTCATCTTCACCAATGTTGACTCCAAGCACATCTTGATCTTCTAAAGGTGTAGAACCATCTGCAATTGGAAAAAAAATCACTTAACTTTTTCATCCATAAAATAATTTAATATTTACTTGTAAACACACATTCTTATTACCAATGTTATAGTTTTTATGACCAAAATTCCCTCCAACTTTGTCGTAATCCTCAACCAATGCAGTAACATCATCTGTATTTAAGATCAGTTTAAGTAGGTCTTAACAATATAATAATCAATTATATAATATAAATAATTAAAATTAACTCTCAAATGATACTTACCAACCACTTGACCTTGCTCGTTTATATTGGTTCTCTTTAGTAGATCTAAAATCTTCAGCACATGTTTGCATGTGTTACCTCTTTTTGCCCACTCACAATCACACACTTGCAAATTTGGTCCAAAATTTCTTACAAGATACCATTTGGTTGAAATTGTTTGACTTCTAACTTTAAATGTATCAGGAAGGTGATATAGGTAGCAATCTGTATCTGCTATTCTCTTTGATCTCTCTAAAGAAGTTAGGTAGTATCTTTCCTTTTTGAAGTTGGTTAGAAACCCAGATAACTGCAAGTATCTCTTATTTTTATAGTATGGCTCTACCCTATGAAGAAGAACATGAATGAGCCAATCCATTCTCCTTGTGCATTTTCTAGAACAGTCGGTCAAGTGGTGACTCTTGATGTGCATGTGGTATGACTCTATGGAAGCATTAGTATCTTGATTTGCATGGGAGAAACCTCTAAAGTTTTTTGCCCACATTTCTATGACAAAAATATGATAATGTCTTAGCATATATATAATAAAAGAACCAAGCAATAAAAATAAAAATATAATGTAATGAATAATGTATATGATCTTACCAATGCGTCTCTCATCATGACACCAAGTCTTTCTAAAGTAATCAATAAACTCTTTTTGTTCTTTGAATTCATCCATAAATTCTTTTATTAGATGAGTAGTGACATCTCCATCATCACTTATGGCATACATTATCTCACCTAGTCTAGTGAACATATTTGTTGCAACATCCTTATTGCTTACAAACCTATAATAAAAAAGATAATATCAAGCTATGATGTTAACAAATATAACTTTACATGTATTTTAAGTAGAAATGACTCACTTGTAGACATTCTTCAACCATGCCCTACGTACGTGCCAGATACATAAAACTACTCGACAATTGAAGGATGATCTACAAGTTACATTATAAGCATTAATAAGTAGCATTCAAACACAATAAGTTATTAAACTAAAATTATATGTTTAAATAATGAAATGTATAGTTTGAAAACCTATATATCAAATATAATTGGAGGGTAATCAAACCTAATTGCTTCAATCTCGGCACTAGCGTCATCGGTTATGAATGCATTGACTTGCCAATCATCTTTACATTGCTTGCCTCTTTTGTTAACTTCTGCTAGCCACCCATGTATATCATCAATTTTATTTCTTGAAGATATGGCCCATGCAATAGGTACGCCGGCCTCTTGTTCATCAAATACAAGTAATGAATATAACTCATACTGCACATGAAGAAATCAATAAATTAAGATTTTAGATAAATTTTAGATGAACTAAACTAAAATATATTAATATAGTTGACATTGGTAAACTCACAGCATATTTGTTTGTTGAAAAAGTGGAATCCATTGCTATAATAGAGTTATGTGAATATCTCACCATCATCTCTCGCATCCATGGTGTTTGAATACCTATGATAAATGGAATGTTTTCTCTACTATTGGGTGTTTTATAGTAGAAGAAGTTGTCTTTCTCCTCTGCATGCCATAAACTTACACTTTTGGCATCATTTTCATTTTTTTGTGATCGAAGGGAACGCACCCTATTGCATGCATTCATTACATCTTTTCTTAGTAGAAATGTGTCCCTCTTATTCATTAACTTCGTAAGACTAGGATCCAAATAATGTTGCTCACATATTGTGGAAACCCCCACACCCATCAATAACAATGACTCAATATAAGATTTATATTCATTTGACAATCTCGGTGCAACCATACTCCTTGGATCACCAGAAGGGTCATCCTTTCCATGACAAAATTCACCATTAGCATCTTGATGACTAAACTCATTATAAGTAATGATGGCAATATCTGGTCTTCCATACATAACTCTAACACAAAAGTGTGTTTTACAACCCCTTTTCTTTGCAAACCTTGGTAACCTTTGCATATTTGTTTGGGGTTTCTTCTATTATCATCAGGTCCAAATGCACATTGATATCTGTATATACATGTACAAATATATTTATACCAATTTATAATCAATAAAGTTTAAAAAATTAAAATATTGCATGCTTAATTATTATACTAAATCTAAACAAACCTTGAATACATCTTGGTAGCTTGGTTATTAGGGTTTGTCAAGTTCATCACATTATGTTCTTTTCGTATGAACATTGTTTCTATACCATCCAGTAGACCTTCTCCCTTGACAAAGTGAGACAATCTCTCAAGAGGGATAGCAGCACATAAATCCATAAATGCATTATGATGTCCAATAGGTGTCCACTCTAGTTGTGCGCTTGAAAAATCATTTCCTTCATTGGGGACATCTTGCACAGGTAGTTTGATGAGTGATTGCCATTTAACCTTTGTATCCATTCTGAGAAATATTAATATGGTTAGTGATCCTTAACTTGTTGAAACATGTTAAAAAAAACTAATACGAATTATTACATATAGCCTCGATAAAACAATTAGTATATTGAAATCACAATAAATACAATTATATCCTCGATATGAAATAATTTCACTATACCATCAATGAAATGATTTCTCAAAATTATATTAGAAGTTGATATTATATATTTTATTCTATATTTTTCCAATCTTGTGATCTAGTAATGAGATGCATGTTACTGCAAGCCTAGGACACATGATTCATATTGCCCTAATAAGCGAATTCCTCTTATATAGAAAATAAATTTCTATAATTTCAAAACCTTTACTAGGAAATCATGTTGTCACTTATAAATCTATAGTTATTAAAATCTAATATGATTAGTCCACTAGTCATATATTCTAATTCATCATTATTTATCACTAACTAATTCATTTATTGTGTCATTAAAGATGATCACCTAATTTACTTTTTAATACTAGGCTTTGTGTTATGTATGTACATTAATTTAAGCTTAAAATAATTTTGAATGAACTTGAGTACAACTAACATGGGATGTAATTGTCCTGCCTTCCTAGCAATCAAGATCTGAGTCATTTTGTTATCAAGGTCCATAGTGTTCATTGTATCAAGGTCTAGGTCATTTTTACATAGAGAAGTTATGAAGTTTTCCATGACTTAAGTCCATTTCACTGTATCTGTGGATAAGTACATTTAGTTATCAAGCTTTAATTCATTTAGTTATCAAGATCCATAGTGTTTAAGGTCCTTAGTGTTCATTTTCAAATAGTGAAGTTATGGAATTTTCCATGATTAAGTATGTTTCGTTATCAATGTCTAGGCCATTTGAGGTCATTTGCACATAATGAAGTTATGTAGTTTTTCATGATTTTGTCATTTTCACATAGTGAAGTTATGGAGTTTTCCCATCATTAAGTCCATGGAGATTTCCACAATTAAGTCTATTTAGTTATCAAGGTCTAATGAAGTTATGTAGTTTTCTGTGATTTTGTCAGTCATTTAGTTAAGTTATGGAATTTTCCCATCATTTTGTCAATCATTTTCACATAGTGAAGTTATGGAATTTTCCCACCATTAAGTCCATTTAGTTTGCCACTATAGTGAAGTTATGGAGCTTTTCCTTATGGAGTTTATTTCATGATTCAATCCACTTAATTTTAGCCCATTTAGTGTTTAGCCCACTTAGTGTTCATCTCATGAAGGTAAAGAAATTATTTTCTAGTTGAACATGAACAATTAAATCAATAGATAAAACTATCATATTATCCATCATTTATTAATCTAATTTAGGAGAAAACTTTATGGAACTCTAGTCTTATTGACACTAGATCATAACTCATAGCATAACATCTAGGCTATATGTTCACAAGGTGAAATTATGGAGTTTCTTCTATGATTAAAGCCTACTTAGTTTAAGTTATGGAGTTTCTTTACGATTCAATCCACTAAATTTCAACCCATTTAGTGTTAGCCCCACTTAGTGTTCATTGCATCAAGGTCTAGGTCATTTCACTATGGTCATTTTCACATAGTGAACTTATGGAGTTTCGTCATGATTAAGTCCATTTAATTATCAAGGTCTAGGTCTAGGTCATGTAGTTTTTCCATGATTAAGTCCATTTAGCTTTCTACTATAGTGAAGTTATGGAGTTTTTCCTTATGGAGTTTCTTTTATGATTAAACCCACTTAGCCTTCATTGGATCAAGGTCTACGTCATTTTCACGTTGTGAGGTTATGGAGTTTTTCCACGATTAAGTCCATTTAGTATCTCATAATCAAAAGTATCTCGTGAAAGATATTGACCCTATTAGGAATCTATTACAACTATATAGTTTATCTGTTATTGTTAGGGAACTAGGCCTTATTAGAAGCCTCAACCCTATTAGGAGTTGTTATTATAATACAAAAGGTACAAGATGAGCCCACTTCTCAAGAATGCATATTCAACTGTTGTTATTATAATACAAAAGGTACAAGATGAGTCCACTTAACCAAATAAGATCAATTTCATATTTATAAATAATAATCAGGCACATAGAACAACAATCAGGGATTTCAAGCAAACATTTACAAGCAATGGTCAAGGGACAAAGCAACCTTGCGCATGAACAAAAATAGTGTCATAGTATGAATCTAATCCCTAGAACCACTACTGTGTATGTTCTCAAAATATTTTTCAATCACGCACATAGTCCTAAAAAAAAAAAATTGGCAGCACTAAGGTTCTTAGTAATGGTCAACTCTGCAACTTTTGCAATCTAGAGTGGGTGAAATCCAATCCTGGTGTACCAGGGTTTTGACATATTCTGAGAATTTAATCAATCGGAGATACTGAGGAGATCTGACAACCCAACAAAAGACTACACCTATGGGGATTTCCCCCACAAGGACATTTATATAGCGGTTGCTACTACCACGTCAAAAATGGCTATTACCGCTTGAGGTACCATCCACATGGTTGACCCAATAAAGAGAATGTCCACTATGGTTTAACCCTCTCTAATCAAAGAAGACTCACAAATTTGTACCACATGAGGACTTGGTTTGGATTTAAGGGTTCCAAGTTTCTGATGTGCCCAAACGGGAACAGAGCATACTCCTCTAGCCTCTTCACCTTACCCAAACATAGCAAACAAGATTATTTGACACACTAATTTGAAATCACCTCACCAACTTTTTGGAAAATCCAACAACAAACACCACCATTCTCAAAAGAGAAAGTACTAGTGGATGTTGAGGACAAACCCAAGCAGAATAGTGAGACAATAACAAATATCCTTCCCTACCTACAAGGGGATCCGTCGTCAAGAGGAGCTTCGCATCTAAAGCAAGCGAATGAAGCTTAGTCTCTCAAGATCTCCCAAATAGTGTTCATAGGGCCTAATTACTATGTGAAACATATATGCGTGAAAGCAAATCTAGATCCAATTTTAGAGCACCAAATGAAATGTGAATCTATGAAAGCATGTAAAAGAACTCAAGCCAAACACATGAGATGTTCATTTTAGTTCCAAATCCAAGTGTTATAGAGATCCAACAAAATACCTAGTAATCCTTGCAATGCATTTTTCTCTGTTGTACCTTTCGTTTATGCTTGAACGCTCACTCGCAATGAACAAAGCAACAAGCAAACACAAGATATGCAATAATATAACAAAGCCAAGAGGTATTCCTAGATTAGAGGGAAAATAAATTGTATGCAGTTTTCCATATAAATTATTCCAAGTAATCAATTAAAAACCATTGTTTCTTGACAAGCTTATACATATGTTTAGTATGTTTTCAGCCCTTTGATAGAATGGACAATAAAGTGGTTGGACTATCATATGTTTGAGGGAAGTTACAATATAAAATCTTCTAAGCAATTAAATTCACTTTTGATATCTATATTTGAGCAGATAGCTTACCTATATTTGTCATCAAACTTGCAATTTGACTTAAAGGGCAAACTAGCAAATAGTTGTAAATATACCTTTATTAAAGGAAAATGTAGAAACTATTATGATGATAACCATGATCAATTGGAGGAGACAAAATGGTTTTAGATTATAATGATTTACCAACTATCTTTGAACATAAAATTAATTGGAAAGAAACCCTTGGGGTTATGTGTTCATATCATTTTTGATAGAGTTAGACATGCCATTTTTTTCCACATTTGGAGATATAATGTAATCTATTTTTAATAATCACAATGACACTCTCCAAGAAGTTGCACTTTTAGGGCTTTACTAAAACATTTTTTAATTACATGAAACAAGTAGATGGATGATACCAAGGAAGAATGAGAGGAGAGAATATATTTATTTTACAACATGGGATTTGTAGAGACAAAGTGACATTCTATCAAGGAGATCCCAATATAGAACAATATTCGCTCCAATCACTCCAACTATAAGGAGATTTTAGAAGTAGATAATGTAGGCAGTCATTTTAAGGAAACATATACCTAGACATGACATTAGACTTAGCGATCAAAATTCATTGTCGAAAAGGAGATTTAAAGAAGCTACAAAGGGTCAGAAGTTCTATCACCCCATTTTGGGGTGTTTTCTTTTTCTAGGGAGTCATATAGACTGCTTTGGCCTCCTAAACATTATTAAAGTATTTCATTCAATCATTCAATCCTTGTAGAAGGTACACTAAATAGGGATGCACAGTTTCATACTCATTTACAACAATACTAAAGATTGATTATATATGAAAAAAGACTTTATGTTAATTGTACTTATAGATTAATATTAATAGACTATCATGATAGCAGATACATAGTATGGCAATCCCAAAGATCTCCAATATTATGGAATCCCTTTTTTTGGCATAACTGATTAATGATGAGATTATTGGCACAATTGATTAAGAGATTGTTGAAGTGGTGTTACATGATGAGTTTATGATGCATTCATACTGATTTGATAATAGGTAAATCAATTATTTGGATTTCATTGATGTCAACTATTTGATGTAGTATTTTTAGCATGTTACCAAATATTGATTGAGTAAAAGATGAGTTATAGTATGAATTAAATTTTGTTATTCTATCGGAAGGTTAAACTATGAGTCATGATGCTATGTTTATGATAACACCTATTTATGTGAATAAATGAGTAACATATGTTTAGTAAATAAATGAGTAGGATAAATGAATAAATGATAACACCTATTTATCAGAAGGTTAAACTATGAGTCATGATGCTATGTTTATGATTACACCTATATATTATTTGGAGATTCCATTTAGATACATCAGTCTACCATTAAAGTTTCATTGCAAGATGAAGTTTGGTTTTGAAGATTTTTTTTTTTTGTGCATTAGTAGTAGGATACATAAATTTTGAAGTCAACTTTTAAGGATTTAGAGGCTCTAAAAAAGGGTAAAACATCAAATGACTAGATCTTTCACAAGTTGAGCATTATAGTGGAGTTTGTGTCATTTCTAAAATGGGGTTATAATATCCTATTGAGACAATTGGTGATGTGTTATGGTCTCTAAAATTGTGCTACCTTAAATACAAGAAAATGAAATTCCTTCAAATTTTCTTTGGAGTTATGAAATTTGTTGGGGCTTGTTCTAATCTAGAAAAATATGAATAATAATATCTTAGGGATGATCAACCTCAAATTTTAGGGTTAAGATTTCTAGAGCCTTCTTGGGCGATTAAAAATTGCTGATAAAAATAAGGCATGTAGGATTGTCTAGGTCAGTTCTGGGGGTCCATGATATAGTAGCTCTAGCTTGTAGAATATTGTAAGCAAAGTTCCCATGTGGTTTTTCATGTCACATTTTTTAATGTTGTAATTCCATTGTATTAGAGATAATAGTTCTAAACAAGTTTCATGTTCTTGCAATTTGTTGCTATTTCTCTATTTTGTTGTGTGTATTTGCGGTAAGAGGGGGAGTACCCTTCCTTAATCATATAGTTGTGTACCAAAAACCTTTACATATATAGTTTTTGAAAATATTTTTTTTCATCATGGTTGGTCTATTTATAATAGTTCTAGTTATTCTACATAAAATAAACGATATGGTTGTTAAAATGCAAATTGGTGTACTATATGTATTTTTACTCTGGTATTGAGGTACTATAGGTGGTATAAACTTGTATTGGTTTTCTCTATGTTGTGGTGTTTGTGTAATATTATTATTGGCTAAACAAAAGTGTTAAAGTAAGAATGATATGCATGTGTTAATGATTAGAGTCACAATTTAGATGAGGGTTAGAAGAATGATATTGTTAAGAAGGGGATTAGAAATATTACACTAGCATGAATAGCATAATGTTGTTGATGAACAATTGAGGTATTTTTTTAATCATTATAGAATATCGAAGTGTGTGTTTTCAAAGAAGCACTCTAGAAACTACCTAGAAGAATATTTTGCACTCTTCCATGTTTGATTATATATCCTTTTAGTTTGGCATGTAGATTATATGTTCTTCAAGAATGTGGAAATTCTATATTTTTAGGTTCCTAGTGTTTCCACAAATGACATGAAGAGTGTGATTTGTTGGCAATTATATTGCCTATTAGGAATGGTCCAATAAATTCTCTCTGAATTTCTCCTCATTAAAGTTTGTAGTGTTGTTCCTTGGAGGGAATATTCAAAATATCTATGTAATTTGTGTCAATTAAAGTTTTATAGTACATATGTGTACCACAATAATGTCTTCTATTATATGTTTCATGACTACGCTTTCCTTCTTGTCCAATTTTGAAGAATTTTATGCAAGAATAGATGTTATATCCTAGATCATTTAGTAAATATGACACACGATCTTGGGAATTGTGTTAGATGTTCAAGGAACATCTCTACTTGATTCAAATAGAAATAATTGAGCTCTTTGGTCTTGCACCATGTGTGAAGTTGGATTATAAGATTATTTATGACTATCTAACTCATAGGGGTTTTTCTCTTTTTTATGTCATGTTCTTGGTTATGGTCTTTGATATGTTGGTAGGTAAAAGTGCAAACTCGTGCCACCCTTTTATGAAGGAAAAAGGCTAACAACACCAAATTTGTTAAACTTCAACATGGCTTAAAAATGGTATTTGTGTTCAAAATTAAAAGATAATGTAAATTGATAAAATGGGTAGAAATAGATGAAGTTTATCCCTATTTAATTTAATTTAATTTTTTAAGTTTAAAATTTGATACATTAGTTTAATTTTAATGTCCATTTTTTAGTTGTTGAAAGATATTGCAAATGAGGGGGTATAATTCCCACCATAAAACTATATGTTAATAAAGGTTTTTTTATCTGATTTTAAAATATGTTTTAGATGACATATATAGCTTGTAAAAAAAAGAGAGATTGGTCTATGATGTATATTTTGTCTAATATAACTACTCAAAGTCAAATTTTCACCTCCTACCATATGTCCCCTATCAAATCTACGTCAATCAAAGAAAAGATTATACATTATCAAAGAGGAATCTCTCCTCTAGGGTAGTGTATAGTTTTTTATTTTTTTGATATCATCTAGTTTTATTTTCCTTTTTTTGAATGAGAATCTTCTTTATGTTAAACTAACCACTTTTAATATCTTGTAATTAAAATATATTATATGTAGTCAAAACTCTATAAAATTTATATGAGCATTATCCTGAATTCAAGCTCTATAAAAGGATATTTTTAGTTTTTTAGAAACTTGGTTTTTTATGAACTTGGTTTTAGAAGTCTAAATTTCTACAATTCTACAAAATTTGTTGATTTGGCTACCACATGGGATGATAAATAGGCAATTTTGGCTGAAATGGGTTTGGTCAAACCTGATTTGACATAAACCCTCTATACATTTTCCTAATATAATGTATCTTGGAAGTAAGTTTGGTAATAAGCCTCTTGCAAAAAATTTATCATTGTGAGTTAATTATCAATATTTATTTTTCCTCATTGGGTTTTCCATGTAAATATGGTGTTTGCTTCTGCATTGTATTCAATGTTATAGCTTTCATCGTTTCTATTTAAAGTTACACATGTTTGAATTAAAGTTGAAGTTAAATTTTTATAAGGCACTGATTATGTGAGAGTCCCCTTCCGAAAGTAAATGCTACAGCTTCAACCTAGTCACTAGTTCAACTATAAATAATGTCACACATAATGTTTTTGATGTCTCATAAAAATTGATGTTGATTCATCCCACTTCTTGTTTTCTCCATTGATCCAAATCTTTAAGTAGAATTAACCCTTGATGACTCATTGCCGAGTGAGTGGGGGAAGATATTCATAATATTAACATGGAAATCACTTTAAATTTTTAAAAATAAAAAATTTGGTGATATTCTATATCTAAAAATGAATCTAAAGACAGTATACTATCCGTAGTTACTGTGACGAGAAGACAGTATACAATATTCATGTTTGAATTCAACAATGGCTGAAATGCATGTTTGAAGCAAAACTATATGGACATGGCAAAATCAAAACAAAACATGCTACGCACATACCTTTTACCAGCGTAGCAACAGTAAGATTTTTGGAGGGTTGAGAAGCTTCAGTAGGGTTGAGAAGCTTCAGCAGAACACGGCATGCTCCAAACAATATGCAGCACACAAAATGCTCCAAACAGAACAGAGATGGGTATAAAAAACAAGAAATGCACAGATGAAAAGAGCAGGCTTCCCACGTCTTCTTTTTAATGAAGTTGGTGTGGACTTCAGTGATATTGATATCAAGTTGGCGTGTAAATTTTGGTTGGTGCTGGCGATCCCATCTCAGCATAAATTGCTGCCTAAACGCACCACCTTCCTTCTTCTACGCGTCTGTACTTTCATTTTTCAGTCTATTGCAAAGTACGGCCGCGGGATGTGATGAGCGATGGTTTACGACCGCAGAGGGAGGATGGCATGGACGCAGGATGGCATGCCGGCATGAGGACGCATGAGGATGGGGGTGGGAATACCCAGGCAGTCGATCCTCCTGCCTGGGTAGCCGTTGCCCTTTTATTGCAGCTTACCTGTACTTTCCATTGCTTTAAGAACACTGAAATTTGTGACTTCTATCTGTTTGATTTTAATGAGCTTCAGTCGACCATATAATATGCATTTTTGCTAAAGATTTAACATTTAGTTTGTAGCATAAAATCTTTTCATTTCTTCGAAATCCTTATGCATTGAAAATCCCATGTTTCATAAATTTTCCTGATATCATAGGGTTTTGACTTCATTGTTCTCTTGAGGGTTCTTTGAAATAAAAAATGAGGGTTTCATTGTAATCGGTGGTTGTTGTGACTACATATTATTTCTTCTTTGATGTCATTATAATTAGTAAAATCAGGAGAACCACAAATGTCTTGATTCTTAGCTACCCATATTCTGCTTCGTAGAGGTCCCATGTTTTTTTAAATCTTTCAAAAACATTGAACTATAATCATTCCTCTCTCCTCCGTCCTTTACATAGAATCATGCATTTGACTGTAGAGAAGTATTCTCTCATAATGGTCTGAATCAACTATCTCTCTATTGTTTTAATTATTTAATCTAGTGAAGAATCATATCCTGAACATGACCATTGGGTATGTGATTAATGATATGTGATTCTTTAAATGAAGATTTACACCTTATAAATCACAAATGACTTAGATTATGTGAAGTTTAAGAAGTCAACGCCTAATACGAAGTGTGATTGTTTTTATAAATAACATGGATTCCAGCTACTGGTTCTTTAGTTTATATTGGTACAACGTAGATAAAGAAGATTGGTCAAGATATAGTGACTAAAATTCTTGATTATATTGGCAAAGATGGATGTCTTCTGTCATAAAATCTGTATAACTGAAAATTAATTTATTACATTAGTGAACAAAACAATTCTCTTTAGCATCAAGTATTCTTCAATAATATATTGAATAAGTTTATTTTGAAAACACATGTCAATATGAAAACTATAAATCTATAGATACAATCATTACCCTTGAAATAACCTTGTGCAATAGTTTTCCTTATTGTATTCAATGCAAATTATATTAAATAAAAGAGATTATTTCATATCATTAATGTGACTAGGTTCAGTTTATTTTACATCTACATCTAATCTTATAACAGTCTTATTAGGTGTTGCATGTTAATTGCTTTAAATATAACAAATATTGCTTCAAAAGTAACCTTCAAAACTACTTAAGTGAATAATTAAATTTGCATTCTACTTTTCCAATATTATAAATATAAGCTTAACAATAATATAAAAGTAACAAACGCATTAACACTAGTTGAAGCAGTAGGAACTAGATGCTTTGCATCCTTGTTTAAGTGTTGTTTATACATTTTGTTTCTACACATTGCATGAAATTGAGTATTCAAATTTGAAATTTAAATTCTATTTTTTCCCCTTATTTTACTAGTTAACAAAACTCACATGTTTACAATTATTTATTATTGCGAAGTATATAAAGATATTATATGTCATTATTTACATTCAAATTATATACAAGAGTCTTGTAGACTTAGAAAGAAAAATCATTCAAAGAATGATTCATTATAGAACATCAAAAAGATCTCGAATTTATATCTAATCATTCAAAAATACTTTATATGTTAAAGATCCTTTGTCTTCCATTTTCTACCACAAGTGAGATGTTGGTCCAATCAAGGGAGTCAAATTAGGATTACATAAACCTTGTGAACCTTCAAAAACTATCAAGTTAGATTGCACTTTATATGAGTAGCCAAAAAAGCTTTATGAGTGATAAAATAGATTCACGTATCAAGGTTGTTTTAAAGTAGGGGATTATTCACATACAATGCAAGTTTGATCTCTCACGTTTGTTATTCATTATGTTGGATGACATCTAACAAAGTATTCAATGGCCTTATTAAATTAGCTCATTATTTTTTATGGCCCAATTGGGGCGGCATGGTTGGGTTCAAATATTCTTCTTAGATACATTGAATTCTATTGAAAGATAAAGGTGGTTTGGACATTTTGGATTTCGAAAATCAAGGAGTTTGTCTAGCTGCAAAATGTATAATTTGAGAAACTATTGGAGATGAACCATGGTAGTTCACTTCCTGGTGTAGGAGCACCTTGTAGGCATACTTCTAGTCCCCCATTTTTAAGTTTCCAAATCAGCCCCATTGTAAAAATCTTTGGTTGGTCTGTTTTGCTGATTATGATGTTGCAAGATTTGACTTGTAAGAAGATAGTATTCAAAGAATGCATTGAACCTAAAACTTGATCCCTAAAGTTCAGAAGGTCATTTTCAAATGAGCAAAGCTTGAGATATAGTTCAGATATCATGGCGCTTAGTTCAGAATCAAATTTAAAGTTCTAACTTTGACTTATAGTTTCAAAGATTATGAGCACAAGTTACCCGTTCAGATAATAAGATCATCAGTATGAAGGTTTGGGTTTGAAGTTCAGAATTTTCCATTTCAGAGGTTTATGCAGAATTAATGGTTCAAGGAGATCTTACAACTCAGGTTCAAAGTGCAGATTTCAAACCACAATTTCAATTCAAGTTTAAGAAGACAAATTCAGAGGTCAAATTGGAGAATTTGGAGGCACACCATTACAACTTTAAAGTTCGGGGGATTTCCCATTATTTTGACCTTTTTGTTTTCTCAATATACCTGCAAAGTCTTTCATGAATACACTAAGAGCACACAGTATTTTATTGCACAAGAATCAACCTTCCAGATGCAAAATGGATATATGAAGAAAAGCAAGTGAATGTTTCCTTATGTAGTGGTAGTATATAGTATAAATATTAGTTGTATCTACAATAGAGAACAATTCTGGCTGTGAAATGATAAGCTGTCATATGTAGACTCTATAAAAGATCTGACTTCTTGATTGTCAATTTGTGGTAGTTGTGTACAAGTATAGATGATGGCTTCATGCATTATCTATGAGGAAGTGATTCAAGAATTGTCAGATATTATAGGTTTATCTCCCAGTGCAATAGACCCACTAGTGTCTGAAATGATCAAGGAATCTTTTACTCTTGCAATCAAGCCTTCTATTACTACAACTAGTAGTGTCTGTGAATTGTTTGAATGCCCCATTTGCACCATATATATGTGTCCTCCCATTTACCAGTGTCTAAATGGGCATACACTATGTTTTCCATGAAAATCTAGAGTAAATAATTTATGCCCTATTTGCCAAAATGAGCTTAGTAATATCAGATGCCTAGCTCTTAAAAAGGTTGCAACTTCTCTTGAATTTCCTTGCAAGTATCAGAAATATGGTTGTGGTAGAAAATTTCCTTACTATTGCAAAACATGAATCAAAATGTCACTTTAGGTCATATAAATGTCCGCATGCAGGTCATGAATGTACGCAAATATGCACCATGATAGTGTTTTCAGCCACAAATATGTGAAGTCAAATCCGAATCTAGTTGAGAATGCTACTTGGAAGTTAATGGTTCTCAATTATTTTGGACATTACTTTTGTCTACATTTTGAAGAGTTCAAACTTGGACTGGCTCCAGTATACATAGTTTTTTTTGCTCTTTATGGGTGATGATAATGAAGCTAAGAACTTTAGCTACAACCTTGAAGTTGGAGCAAATGGCTGAACAATGATTTGGCAAGAGGTTCCAAGAAGTATAGTTGATAGTCACGCTGAAGTCTGTGATAGTCATGATGGGTTGATTATTTAGAGAAACATGGCACTATAGTTCTCAGGGGGTGACAAACTAAATATGAGAATCAATGGGTGCAACTAGGAATGAGCAGATGCTTAGGCCCATATAGGGAAAACCCACAAACAATTTGATAGAATGTCCAAACAAGTAAAATAGAAAGGAGTAGCATCGATCAAGAATGCATATTAGTCTCCATGTTATCAAGCCATATGATGATAACCTTGTTGCGAAGTGGGGATGAGAACAACATGAAGATTATGATCAAAGTGTTTGATCAAATGTCGATAGCCTCCTTCGAGTGATCATCTCTATGCATTATGGAATTTTCAAAACAATTCGTAGCCGCCAATGGATGAATCTCGTAGGTTGCTAAGTAACATGCACTTCATAATGGTTTCATTTGAGTGCATGCTTGGACCCTTATAGGAAGAATAATAGCAGGGCATTCGGTTGAATGCAAACAAGCAGTGCAATATCCTCTCAACATGAAACGAAAACATCATTTCAAAATACAATTTGAAGAAGCTTCGACATCTACCTATGTGTGAAAGTTCAAACCCAAGCTTCATAATAGCTACACTTCTATGAGGAGTATGTGCTTTACCTTATGACCATGACTAAAGGACACACCCGTGGCCAACAAAGACATGAGAGCCATAAAGAAAAGATATAAAATGTTGCAGTAGATAGAAAATGGTCAAAATGTTTGACCATATGTAGATAACAAAATAAAATAAAGAACTCGAGCCCAAAGTTGTATTGCTAGACCATTATCCCATGGAATTATATATTCGGGTACTAATGGCAGAGAATAAGAGCAAATCATACTGTCCATGTAGTGAAAGAAATCTGGATCAATGATATTACAATTGGAGAATTAAATCACTTTGCTTTAGGGGTTTATGGGGGTCTATGGAGCCCAAAAGAAGATGCCATTTTGGCTCATGGATATGGTGGATCTTTTCAACTTTGGAAAAATGTTGGTCTTTCATTTGAAGATTAGTAGCCTCAGCATTAGGGCATTCTATAGTAGTAATAGATCTAGGATGGGCTAAATCTAGACAATTTGTATTGCCAGCCAGTCATGATTAGACAACTCAAATTTTCGCTCCTTTGGAAAGGCATAAGGATGACAAACTAGAAATATCATGGCATGAAATTGACCATCCACAAGTCCATGGTCACGATATAAACTATATGGCTATTATAAAAGGAGAAGGAAACCATCATTATGTTAGTGGAGTAGATGAAAAAGTTGGAAGGGTCTTTGAGGCTTCGCTGTCATTTCTATGGACATTGCAACACACCGCTTAGGGACATTTATTTATTCTTCAGTTGATGTTAGTCATGGTGTTGGAGAGATTATGATTGATGATGTTGTTTATCTAACTCTTGACAAATCAAGTTGTGCTACAAGAAACTCTACCACAAACACTCACAAATTGATAGATTTCCAGGACCAAGACAAATCAGTTGGGAAAGCAATGTATAGGTCCTTGCTTTTTGATGTTTGCAAGGGGAAAGAAAATGTATTTATGATACATGTACATAATTATTGGGCAAATGGCAGGTCTTCTATTAAGAAGAAATCTCATTTAAATGATATTTCTTTTAGAATTTGAAAGGTTCCAATCGGTGCTGCATCAAAAGCAAAGTTTTGGAAATATTTGAAATTGATTTAAATATGAAAGAGAAACTCAAAAGCTGTGAAGACATAAATGTGAAAAGTCATAAGTAAGAAACTAAAAGGTTAGTTTTAGTAACTGAAAAGTCACTAGTAGAGAAATTGAACAGTTGCTATGAGGACAGTATTTATGGTAAATTTTGAGATGGATTCGGGGTTCTTTTTTTCTTCAAGAGTAGGTATTGCTGGAGTAGAGGGGAGACAATAGTCTTATTTTCATGCATTTCATTTCATGTACTTAGGGGATTTTATATTCTGATTTTTGTAATTGATTTGGCAAAACGATTGTGAGCAAACAAAGTCGAAGTATTCTTATTTGCGATGTTCAATACAAAAGAGGTTTTATTCTGAATCAGAGTATTTGGTTATTACTTTTCTAATTATAATCAATTGGAGCATGGTTGTATTCAATTTTTAACACTTTCTTACATCTTGAGTCAAATGGAAAATGGGTTGTCGATTAGAGTATTTTCAACTATTCCTGTTGCAAAGATTAGGACATTTAATCTTCTTTTCATTTTAGTTTCATTGCATTTACATTTATAGTATTCATTTCTACATTACCAATGCCGAGAAGCCATACGAAGTGTGGATTCTTGGAGTTGGCTAGGTTTAGGGTTAAATTCATTGCCCAAGTTAGTTCAATTTGGGGCTAGCTTGGTTTTCCCTCTTCCGTTCTCAGGTTAAGAACGTACCTAGTTAGTTTAGGAACAAACTGTAGACACCTAAAATTGTCCAAATCCCCTTTTCCTAGCCAATTAAATAAATATTTATTATTTATTTAATTCCCCTACCTTTAATTAAATAAATTTACATTTATTTAATTACATTTTCCCTTCCTTGATTTAAATAAACTAAGGTTTATTTAAAATCCTAACCTATTCCCCTTGCATCCTAACTCACCCACTTTAATTAAGTACTTCGTTAATCCCACTTGGAATTAAATATTAAATTTAATTCTATTTGAGCACATGGCTCCTAACTTTAACCCTCACCTAACCTCACTTTTCTAACCTAACCCATCCTTCTAACCTAGGTCAATCCACTTATTCACTAATTAATCCTAGTTCCTCATCTAATTACATCTTTAATCATTTGCACAATCCTAACCAAAGGATTAGCAAACCCTAGTCACATGTGACATGTGACTCTTACATCTCTTACACTTGTCATTGACCCATCACTTTCAAAAGTGTCTCACACATTTGTGAGAAACCTTGAGCCTTCAACCCTCTTACACATGTCATAAACATGTCACATCAAAGGTTGCTCACACATGTGTGAGCATCTTTCCCTCTTTGAATGGTCAAAACCCTAATCCACATGGAGTCTACTTGGCCTCCACCTCATGGACACCTCATCAATCCTGAGAGATCCTAGCCCTTAATCTTGCATTCAATCTTAGCCGTCTGTTGCATCCATTTTCCTATAAAAGGAGAGCCCTCTCCTTATTTCAAAAATAAGAACTATCTACCCCATTGTTATGCTGCTAGATTTGTGAACAACCACATCCCATGAGCAAGGAAACCATCAACCACTTGGTGATTTGTGAGGTTTGCTTAGTGCTATTTTGATGTTCATGTTATCTTTATTTTACATTGTTTTCTTTCATATTTTGAGGTTTGCATAATCATGTAGGAATATGCATTAGTTGCTTAGTGTTATTCTCTTAGTTACATTTTTATGCAATACACAAACAAATTCATTGAATATCACTCGATAAGGGAGCTATACCTTTCAATTTAGAAGAAATCTATCAACCTGATGATAGATTATCCAATTGTTGGTATCAAGTCATTCTTTTAGATTTGTGCATTTGAGAGTTAAATTAAAAAGAACAAATCTATTTACTAACACACCTTATCAGTTGTATGAACAAATAAAGACCAAAGGAACCAAAGAGACAAAGAGGACATCATTCAGGGTCAATTGGAATATTTTGAGGGCTATCATGGCATTTCATGACGATAAAAATAATTGAAGAGGCAAAAGTCATAAAGGTCCTTATAAGGACCTTAGGTCCTAATTCATTGTAATAAGGGCCAATAGTGCCTGAGGGGTCAAATTAGGTAAAAAGGGTCTTAGTGTTGTGATGTGGAGCCTAATCAGATTCAAAGGTTTATTCAGCGTAGTTTCCCCCAAATTATTTCTATGGGGGTTTAGGGGCAACACCCCTAAGAGAGGGTCATAGGGTAGAGCCCCAAGTGTGCTCCCAAAGCCAAAAATGGCTCACTAGTGTAAAAGGCATCGGCTATTATTTTTCTATTAGATCACTTATTCTAGCCCTAATTTTGTAAGTGGCAAAAGCTTGCATAAAATGGCTTAGGATTAGGAATTTCATAATGTATGATGAGATTGTAGCTTCTTGCAACAGTATTGAGTTGTAAGGGATTCAAATTGTAATTACTGGATAATAATAATATTGGACTTCTTGTTGGTGGACATAGCCTAGGGATTGGGTGAACCATGTTAAATCCTTGTGTACTTGTTATCTTCTATGTGATTTATTATTTTATGATATTGGTTATATTTACATGTAATTTTTATTTCTATTTGTGGTTGATCCTAACAAGTGGTATCAGAGCCATAATGTCATCATTTTCTTTTGTCTAGGCTGTCATCATTTTTTTAGCTATCATCTACAGAAAGGTCTCATAGTTAAGTGGGAGCGATGGTAGGTGAGGGTAAGTTGAAGGTTGAGAAGTTTAATGAGTAGAACTTTGAGTTATGGAAAATGAAAATAGAGTACTATCTTTATCAAAAGGATTTATGGTGGTCATTAGAAGGAAAAGTCAAGAATAAGGAACTTTGATAGATGAGGAGTGGGAGATTTTAAATAGAAAAACACTTGGAAGTATTTTATTATGTCTGATACAGTCAATAATATTTAATATTACAAAAGTGAAGACAACAAAAGAGTTGATGCAAACCCTAACGAAATTATATAAAAAGCCCTATACTTCAAATGAGGTATTTAACATGAAATGTTTATTTAACATAAAGATGGCAGAAGGTGGATCTATTGTAGATCATTTAAATGAGTTTAATACAATTACTACTCAATTATCTTCAGTAAATATTAATTTCGATAATGAAATTAGGACTCTCTTGATTTTGTGTTCTTTGCCTGAAAGTTGGAATGGTTTGGTAATAGTTGTGAGTAATTTTGTTTCTGAATGTAATACCTTAAAATTTGATGATGTGATTGGTGTTATTCTAAGTAAGGAAACTCGTAGGAAAACTTCAAATGGATTTACATCATAAAATGCTTAAAAAGCAGAGGCAGAATGACTAGGAAAGGAAGTAGTTATGAAAATCACGAGAAATCAAGAGGAAATAAAAGGGGAAGAGATCTCAATCTAGAGGACCAAGAGATTGTTGGTACTATGGGAAACTAGGGCATAAGAAGAAAGATTTTTGGACTTGAAAAAATAATGAAGGAGATAAATCAGAAGGGAACGAGGAGGCAATTTTGGTAAGTAACAAATTTGGAGAGGATACTTTTCTTCTTTCTTTAGAAAGTGTTGATAATTCTTTGGTTTTAATTATGGGGCTTCATTTTATGCTAAACCCCATAGAGGTTATTTTATTGATTATGTCCAAGGGGATTTTGGCCTTGTTTATTTGGGGGATAATAAACCCTATCAAATTGTTGGAAAGGGAAAAGTTAAGATTAAGTTGTAGAATGAGAATCATTGGCTACTACATGAGTTAAGACATGTTCCAAGGCTGAGTAGGAATAAAATTTTAGCAGGGCAACTCGGTGATGAGTGTTTCCTGGTTACTTTTAATAATAAGAATTGAAAAGTTACAAAAGGTTCCCTCATAGTAGAAAAAAGGTGTGAAAGTAGAAACTTGTATCTTTGTACACATCATATTGTTCCTTCTACTTTAATTATTTTAGAGAAAAATGAATGTTTAGGAACAGTTGTTGCAATTGAGCAAGGAGAACTAACAATTATTGTATATTCTGGTACAACGTTATGGCACAACAAACTTGGGCACATGAGTGAGAAAGGTATGAAATTATTTCATTCAAAGAAAGTTTTACCAAGTTTGAAATGTGTCAATATGGATTTCTATGAAAGTTGTGTATATGAGAAATAAAAGGAAGTAAGTTTTTTGAAGAGTGGGAAGGAAAAGAAAACTGAGAAATTAGAGCTTGTGCATACAAATGTATGGGGACCAACTCGGATATCTTCCTTTGGTGGATCTCATTATTATGTCACATGTATTGATGATGCAACTAGACAAGTATGTGTTTATTTTCTTAGACATAAATCTTATGTATTTCAAACTTTTAAGAAACGGAAATGTTTGGTTGAAAATGAGATGGTAAGAGATCAAAATGTCTTAGATTTGATAATGATGGTGAGTATTGCAGTTTTGAATTTGAAGATTACTGATCTACTAATGTTATTTGTGGGCAAAAAACTATTCCAAGGACTCTACGTGAAAATAGAGTTTGAATAATAAATAGGACAATAATGGAGCATGCAAGGAGCACGAGGTTGCATGTTGGGCTACCCTTAAACATGTGGGTGTATGTTGACAATACTATTGTATATTTGATTAGTAGAGGTCCCTCTACTCCTTTAGGTTGTGGTATTCCAGAGAAAGCATGAACTGATAGGAAGGTGATTTATTCTTTTCTCAAAACCTTCGATTGTGAAGCATTCACAAATATAGATTATGAAAATAGAATTAAGGTGAAAGCTAAGTCCAAGAAATGTGTATTTTTTGGATATAGCATTGATGAATTTGGTTATAGGCTTTAGGATTTTGAAAATCATAAAATTATAAGAAACAAGGATGTCATATTCAATGAGAAAGCATTGTACAAAGATTGATTGCAAGAATATGAGAAGAAAGAAAATGATTAAGTAGTGATGGATGATACTCAAAAGGAGGATGTTCTAGTAGGTCCTTGTGCTCTGCAACAATCACAAAAACAAATGCCACACGCTCCAGTGAAAGTTAGATAGTCAACAAGGCTAAGTAGACCTCGAGAAATATTTTCTCCCTCTTTGTACTCTATTTTACTAACTGATACTGGTGAACTTGAATGTTATGATGAAGTTGTGCAGTGGATACTAAGATTTAGTAGGAGTCTCCAATGATAGAAGAAAATGACTCCTTGTTGAAAAATCAGACTTGGGATTTATGCAAGTTGCTTGCAGGTAAAAGGGTTTTACGTAATAAATGAGTTTATAGGTTGAAAGAAGAGGATGGAGGTAAGAAAAGATTTAAAACTAGGTTAGTTGTAAAAGGATTTGCATAGAAAAAGGACATTAATTTTGATGAGATATTTTCTCCTGTTGTTAAAATGACTTTTATTTGTATTATTTTAAGTGTTGTGGCTACAGAAGATTTTCATTTGGAGAAGCTTGATGTTAAAATAACCTTCTTCATGATGATTTGGATGAAGAGATATATATGGTACAACTAGATGGATTTGAAGTCAAAGATAAGGAGAACTTAGTGTGCAAATTGAATAAAAGTTTATATGGTTTGAAGCAAGCACCTCAACAATGGTGTCATACCCCTCCTTTGTTGTCATTGTAGACTTAGTTGTTAAAGTTCTATATGACTCTTCTATAGATGTGTTAGCCCTAGTTTGATATTTGAAATGCAATACTTTAATATGTTGTGTAATTGATTACGTCAAGCTGTAACAATTTCCTACTAGTAGTGATGATGCTTTAATTTCTCTTAGTTAATAAAATTACTTTTATGATGTTGTTATATGGTGTGTCTTAGAAATATATTTATTATTTCCTTATGATGATAAGATGTGCATGTTATGATGTTATTTATATTTAGAATTTACTTTTATATTTACCCCATACTTGCATGTGTGTGTGTGTGTGTGTGTGTGTGTGTGTGTTTGTTTTACATTTATGTTTGATGTGTTTGATATGGTTGAGAGAGGGAGTCATAGTCACTTGCTAGTCGAGATCTACACGATGTACCACTCCCTGCCATTGTATGTTTAGCTTAGATATATATGCACATGTACATGTTCGTAGTTTATATAGATTTGTAAGTATCGAGCATTGACTTCCCTGAATTTGTAGGATGAGCATGCCCTATCGCAATTACTTAATGGTAAGAATGAGGAGATAATGTCTAGATCCAATGCTAGCCATAGCCTAATTACTTGTCTTAAGAAGGAGGACATGTATTTGACTTTCCACCCTTTTTAAACCCATGAGTTTATCTTTGTACGTGTTGTTTACTTTTGAGTTTTGGTCAATTTTGGTAATGTTGTTTTTATGTGGATTTGATTATGTGATTTATTTGGTAAATGATTTAATTATAATAATTGAGTTAATCATATAATAATTGGGTTAATCATATAATATTGAGAATTATAATATTATTTGATTAAAAATAATATTAAAATATGAGAATATTTATTTAATTAAAAGCTAATTAAATATGTGCTTTAATTTAAAAGACTTAATTTTAAAGTCTAATTTAGAAAATTCTTTAATGACAAATTAGAATATGATGATATTTAATTAATTAGAAATTAAGTAAATATGTGCTTGAGTTTAAGAGATCTAAATTGAAAGTCTAATTTAAGAAGTTGGATAGTTAAGAGAATTAAAAGATTAAAGATTTAATATTGTTTTATTATAATTAATTAATTAATAATAATTAAATTGAAGTTGCATTTAAATAATGAGCTTTAATTATTATTATTAATTTAAATAATAAACTACAATTTAAATAGTGCTTGCACTAATTAATACAGTGGAGGAAAATAGAAAATAAAATAATATTTTAATTAAAAAGTTATTTAAGTGTGCATGAAAGGATTGATTAATAAAAGTTTATTTTAAGGAGAGACCTTTGCATGTTTGAAAATTGGAAACCCTAGGTAAAGTTAAACTCTTTATTAAGAGATCTGAGCTCATTTCTACACACAGAGTTTAAAGAGCAAAATTTGGAATTGGATCAATGTTGAAAGTTTCAGAGGGGTTGGATTTTCTTGCATTCACAGATTGTCTTAGATTTTACCTGTGATTTTGAGCTAGGGTTTGAAAACCCATTGTAGAATTCTATTGAAAGATTTGTCTAATTCGTGACTTCTTGGGTGCTTGCATAATGCTTATTAATTTATTGTATTAATTTTTGGATAAAGAATTATGTTGTAGATTTTGAAAAAGTAAAGCTTATTAATCAAGAAAACTTGACTGAGAAAAATTGTATAAAAATATAGAAAATTATTATGATTGTATTATTTTAAAATTATTTCTAATATAAGGAAAATTTGATTATAGAAAATTGGAACAAAACAACAAATTGAACCAAGGTTTCAACTTTAAATTTGTCATTAGAACCATGTGATTATCATAAATTTTTCTAAATAAAGATAAATATTCTTCTTATATCTAAAATAATTTGGTTATAATTTTTTTTTGAAAAAATAAAACATTAATTGAGAGGAAAACATGTTGTAACTAAACTTATGCATGCATGTGAAAACAAATATACTAAAGACAAAAAACTAAATATAGCATGATTGTGTGATTTGAGAGATCCAAGACACATGACAATACTAAATGTATATTTATTTTTATTTTTGGATTTATTTGTTTTTGAAAATAAAAAACTTTTTTTATGATCAATTTAATTTTGGAACTTTTTAAAAAATATTATTTATTTATTTTAAAAATTAAATGAGTTTAATATAAATTACTTTTAAAACTCTTAGTGGGATATAACTTATTATATATTTATTAATGTAAGTGGAATTACAAATTAATAAGTATATAATTGTGATTTAGTTATTTTTTAAGAGAAGTTGTAGTGGAGTTCATTACATAATCTTCTAGTTATGAATATTTAATACTATAAGTGAAATTATAAATAACTTAATTAAAATTAAAATTTCAAATTTGAGTTATCGCTAGTTGCATTATGAATTGAAGGAGAAGTAAATATTAATATTGGACTTAAATAGAAATCAAATTAATATTTTAGAAATGAAATTGATATTAATATTCAATCTAATAATATACACTTATGTCATTAATTAAATCATTCATGATTTAAGATTATTTTAATTAATAACATGATAATATTGCATGATATTTTATATGCACAAAGAGATTTGACATTCAAATACTTATTGATATAAATAAGTATATTAGCATAACAATTTATATTAACAAATATATTCTTACTTTATTTTTAAATGCATCCTTATGACTCAAACTAAACAAAAGAAAATGATGGAATTAAATCATATGGCTAACAACTATGTGTTTTCTTAAATATTCCATTTTATAGTGCTGTGATGTTTATTTTTGTAATGGTTTTTCTTTGTGGGTTGTTTAGTTGGCCAAGTTAAGATGTGTACTAGAGGCATTTTTAAGATTTCTTTCATGATTATTTGATGAGACGTCATGATGTACTTTATGATTTAAATTGAGATTTATTTTATGATATATCTTTTGATGAGCGTTTGTGAGAGCTTGGGTTTTGAGAATCAATGTTACTTTCGGGTTGCCTATTAAGGAACCAAATTCAATCAATATTACTTTTGTGGCATATGACATAATTATGGTTTGTGAGTTTTGGGAAGGTAGTACAGTTGCATGTCTATGTGAGTGGTATGCAATGGAGGTTGGGGCCCAAAGTGGCTGCTAGGGTAACTCATTGTAAGTTGTGTAACAAGTGATAACACAGTAATTAGAATTCTTTCCTCCCCTATGCCTTGAGATAAATTAAAAAGATAAGTTAGAGGTTTTTCATCATTCATGTCTTGAGTGCTTGTATAGGCTATGAATGAGAATGAGATGATACCTTGAGAGGTATGACTAGTTTTCTCATCTTAACAAGAGGGTATTTTGGTTCCACATAGAGTCACTAGGGGGCCGAGGTCCTAAGAGGCTACCAAGATAACCTTAGAGTTAGCTCATATGATGACACTCTCATAGTATGTAGCCTGAGTCTCCTTCATATTTTATTTATGCTTGCCTCTTGTGGTGTATTTATTGGTGGTGTACTTGTTGGATGTTACTTTTGATGGTGCATTTATTGTAAGTTATTATTTATTGATTGGATAACAATTATCATTGACAGTTGACTTTTATTGATGAGTGTCAATTATTCATTAGTGGTGCTTTTATTGTTGGAGTTAGTGATTGGTGGTTTACTTTTATTTATGATAATTGTTATATATTGGTTGTTGTGCTTGTGACACTTAACATTGATTTGGAGGTGTTTGAATCTTTTTGATTTTACTATTTGATTTGTACTTGGTATCTACTATTGATTTTGGTATGTGATGTTGGTTTGGATCAGTGTCTTTTTGGCTTTGATTATCTTTTCTTTATCATTAGTTTGTGTTGCCCTTGAGGTAGATTTGACTATTAGGATTCCTTATTTAGGATTATTTTATGATTTGATTGTTTGTGTGTGGGTCATCATTCTCTCATGCACGGTGGGAGTGGCAACTTGATTAGGTGACCATGCGGTTAATAGGTAGTGTTTTCTTACAATTTGGACCCCCCTCAGACTAACAAATGTTGGATGCTCATTGATACAATTGTGCCATTATCATTCTAATTCTTATCTTGGAGACTTCTATTCATTTGATGTATCTATGTATCATGTGTTTTGAGATCTTAGGAGATATTATATTGTATATTGATGTACTTGTATTTATTATTGCTTACCCTATGACATGAGCAATAGATGATGCCATCTGAATGTACTATATCATAATAGTTGTTTTATGTACATGTATATGATATCATCTATGTGTTTATTCATTTTATGATTATGGACAATATAATTGAGACTTAAACTAATTCATAGAACTTTCTTAAATGTAACTCATCGTGAAGGAATCCTTCATAAATGAAATTCGTATTGTAACTACATTTGCATAAATGTTGTGTATGTGTATATTTCTTCGACATTGTTACTTTGATATTAGTTATATTTGCATGTAATTTTTATTTCTATTTGTGGTTGATCCTAACACTGAGACATGATGAATGAGTCCTAGGGGACATAAATCCATAAGATTGATATATTAGAGAAATAAAAAAGGTGATTAAATAAGGGATCCAAATTCAATTTTTTGGAATATAACAACTAGTTAGTTTAAGACTGAAGATGAGTTTAATAGCCTAAATGACTTTGTAATGGTTTGGAACTGACTTGGATCAGCTGTAAAAGTTTTCAAACATCCTTTAAAGCTTGGTAAGGTCCAGTCAATGTGTATTGGAGTTTGAAAGAAGTACTTTGCATGAACTGTGATAAAAAGTTTGCAATAAAAAGCCATTACTTCTGCAACTTTCTTGTGTGTTTGAATTGAGAAGCAATCATTTTGTTTTGGTTGATAGGTTAGATGATTAGACACAACTTCTAAGACATCAAATACACCTAATGAAAAAGTAAGAACATTTTCGTTGTATCTTTCATAGTTTGGTGTTGACTGGTACAAGGAAAATTGTATAACTTTTGACAATTTTGGTTACTCTTGATGATCTCCACCATTATATGAATGTAGATGCCTCACCCTCCATATGATGGTAAAAGCCTAACATGTATTGTATTATACTAAATGATGCAGGAGCATCATGCATCACTAATTAAAATGGGGCATAATTTTTTTTTTAAATGTGGAGGAGGGAGAAAGTGACAAAAATTAGAGAAATAATAATAATAATGGAGAAAAGGCATGTTAATGGGCTTGCAAGGGTTGATCCTAAATAAAGTAGAGAAAAGTGTAGTTGGCAACCACCAGAGAAGGGATGGATCAAAATAAATGTTGATGGAGTTGCTTAAGGAAGCCTAGGTATATCTGGATGTGGATGTATAACACGGGACCACAAAGGAAATTCCTTAGCATTTGTGGAAAAATTCTTAAGAGATGGCACAAATAATGTGGCAGAATGTGAAGTTTCCAAGGAGGCTTTAGTCTTAGGAGTTAAACTAGGTATTCATTGAGTGTATCTAGAAGAAGATTCATATATTATTATCAACGAAATCAAGAAAGAGAAGATGGAGTCTTGGCATGCTGATAAGCACATTAGTTAGTTAAAGTGCCTATTGACAGAGTTTGAGGATTTCATGATATCCCATGTCTACAAGGAGGAAAATAAGGTGGTAAATAAGTTTTCCAACTTGGGAGAGGATGTTTCTTTTGGGAACCAAAATGAAAATTTTGAAGACTTTAGGATTCTCAATTTGGAATAAGAATTAAGGAGGATTTGATATTATTAAACATCAACTCTCGAAGTGTGGGCTTCTAGATCCTTCAAGGGCATGATTTAAGAAGGGAAAGGATTATTTTCAGTAGGGAACTCTCTAGGGAAACTGAAGATGGAGGCCAATTTCAAATTGGAATCAGATAATTAGACTAGGTGTATGGAGGGAGGATCACAACGAGATGATTGGAGAATATTATTTGTTTGATGATTAGGGATTTATGAGTGGTATTCATGAGATTTTCGAGCCAAAATATATAGATACTTATTGGAGGAGAAGGTCCAATTTGGACATAACATCTCTTTTTGTGGCTTTGGATCACTTACTTGGCAAGACAAAGGAAGAATTTCGCAGGATTGTGCCAGCTTGCATAGACCTGCAATTGGTGCACAAGCACAAAGCAAATATCAAACTGATTTGAGTTTAAAATCTGAAATTTGAAATGTTAGTGTATGTGTGTGAGTTTAGAGTTTTATGTTTTAAAATAAAAGTCCATTTCCATCATGTGGTGGAAATTTTTAGGTTGAATTCTTATAAACCTACCCAACATTATCCACTTAGGACTTAGTATGAGTTTATTTTAATTTGTTTTGGGTGTGTTAAAAGTCTTTAGTTTTTTAAAAATGTTTTATGGGAAAAATCAAAATGAAGAAAATGAAGAATATTCCTAAAGCATCATGTGTTGGCATTCAAAATGTAATTTCTACAAGAAAGCTATGATGGTTTCTTGGGATTTTTTAAAAGGAGATAGTGGTGCATATTGTTAGAAAGGGGGAGAGATTTTGGAGGAAAAGAGATAAATTGAAGCTTGTTGAGTTTTTTCCTACAAACTTTATGACTTTTCAACATTTTGTTTGTCATTGCATGTTGTGTTTATATAGAATTTTGCATGTACATTTTTTGGTAGGTTTTGAATCTCATTTTAGAGGATTGTATCATTGAATCACTATAGCTTAGAAATTATTTTCATTTATCTCAAATTACAGATTGGAATCTCTCTATTGTTTCCAGAGTGACCCTTGCATGGAGAAGTTTTAAAGGACCTCTAATGGTCTCTAATGACCATTGGAGGATCCTCATTTTGTTTCATGCTTTATTTCTATTTTATGTCTATGTTCTTGCTATAGGAAAACCAAATGCCTTTGCAGATTTTGATGGGTAACATCTTCATGTATTGACCCACATTTCATTAAATTTCTATGTATTTTCTGAAATTTGCATGCATGCATGTGCATCTAAAGTTGTGTATTGATTTTCTAAAGGTTTTAAAATCCCTCTGCATCATTTTTGGTATTAGATCCCAACAAAAGATCAAGGTAGGGAAAGGTGATTTGGTATTTGATTTGAAGTTGTATGGGGTTCCATACATTAAAGAATCGAGTCACATATTTGTTTGTGAATGTTAAAGGAGAAGGGATCAAAATGAGTTTTGGATTGATTTTTTACTAAATCACTTGGATGAATCAAATGAAGTGAATCACCATCATTTGAAAGAGAAATATCTGAAGTTGAAAGCACTATGTGCATGTCAACATTCCTTAAATCTAAAGCTTCTCGATTTTGGGCAGTGTAGTGGAAAGTCTTTCCTTATTTTTGAATGAAGTCTTTCCTTGTTATGCATGAAATAATTTTGGAAAGAGTATTGAAAATAATTTCATTTAGTTCAAGTCATTTTCATTAAAAAATGAGCAAGTTACGCACAATTTTTGTAAAAATGGTCTGTTAAGATTTTAGTTTCCCAGATTTACAATCCAAAGAAAAATTTGTAATAGTCATGTATAGTTGCATAAGGACCTAAAAATTGGTGGAAACTTTCATTATTTCCAAAAAAAAATTTATCTCGTGATTTGAGGGGTTAAAAAAACCCATTTCCAAAAATTATCTTGTTTACATGGTTTCCTATCACTGTTGCTACATGAAGGTAGTAGAACATTGTCATATGTGTATTTGTGAGATTTTGTGACCATGCATGGTTTGGGAATGTCTCATTTGTCATTAAAAAGTTTCCTCAAGGTTTCATATTGTGTAGGTTGTGGGGAAGTATGCCCATTTGGCATTAGATTGGTTTCAAGTTCTATGTAAACTTTTTCATTATCAATAGACTTATTTCAATTTTAGCATGGAGGATACACATTTCATTTTTGAACAAAAAAAATCTTTTTAATATTAGTTTAGAAAGCCTTTTCATCCTTGAGACACATGGAGTTACGAAGGAACATGGTTGAAAGACATTCACGTTTACCATTTGGAAAGAAATTTGTACAAGCAATGGAAAATATACTAAAATGACTTGCATGCATGCCAATAAAATATGACATAATTACTACTACTTGTATGCAATAAGTGATAGGAACAAGATTGCAGATTCTTGTGGAAAAAGGTTTTTCATATTTTTAATGTCCTACATTCCTGAAGCATTCTGTTTTCCTATAGTAGAAAGAAGACATAAGTTTAAAGTATTTTGAGTGCAAAAATAAGAGATAAGCTTTTTATTTGCACACAATGTGTCATATTTCAACAACAGAGTGGGAAGTAAATGATCATTGGTTTGATTGTTGACAGAAAATGAAAGATCAAGAAGATTGCAATTTGTGAGAAGAATATTGGTTCTTTGTTCCTAAAGCATTCGATCCTCCTGTAGGAGAGTTTGAAGTGAAAATTATAATAGAGTATTTTTATGTCATATGTTCTTGTAGCAGATTGTGTTCCTATAGCATAATACAATGTGCATATTGTGAAGGTTTCTAGATTGATGAGTGTGAGCCTTTGAAGCAACCCTTTGAGTTAAGTATATTCACGAAAGGTTTCTAGAGTGAGATCTACATCATTATGGAAGAAGAAGTAGAAAGACAAAGCAATAGCCATACATTCTATATTCTAGACAAAGTGCATGTGCAAGAACAAGGTATGCAAAGTTATAGTTTATGATGGTTCTATTGAAATATAATCTTAATAAAAATGGTTGAGAAACTTAATCTTCCAAGATTACCTCATAATTTACCTTATAGAGCATATGGGTTAAGAGATGAAAAATGGATTGATGTCTTTGAAAAGTCATATGTTTCTTTTAATATTGGACCATATTTTGATACCATCAAATGTGATATTATGCCTTTAAAAATATTTTCAATTGATTTTGGCAAGAGCATGGTAATATGACAAGTCAATCATAGATGATTGTAGAGAGAACACATATACCATCAACAAGGATGGAAAAAGGATGATGTTGTTTCCATTAAAGGATGATGCAACATGGAAGGAATTGAGAAGTCCAGGACTTACTAATAGGATAGCATTTCCAATACATTATGAAGTTAACTAGAGGAAGTGAAAGAAGTTATGTTGGAGGCTAACAAAACTGGGGAGAAGGTAGCCATAAATAGTGCAGATGTATGTGAAGTTGAGACACCAATCTCAACAATGATAGATGTAAGTTTTCCTTTGGAAGGGCAAGAACATGAAGTGCAGAAAGAACATAAATTGTAGCAAGAAGAAGTGCAACAAGTAAATGTTGATGAGAGGAGTAAAGAGGCAAGTCTTATGGGATTTGAGTGTGATAAAGTTGTGGTTGGAACAATAATGTATCCTTTGAAAATAGAGATGAGTAAAATGTTGGAAGGTGTTAATCTCAAATTGGTTTTGACATATGAGTGACAATATACTTAATTCATTTACTTAGTTCACACTAAACAAGTAATGTATGTCGAGCATAAGTTGTTAGATACGATATGTCAAGCATGAGATATTTAGTATATCAAGTAACTAGTAAGTGCTGAGAAGATAGTAAGTGTTGAATGATCAATACATGTTGCATCATTCAAAGGTTGAGTTACAAAATTGAAGAGACAGTGAATGCCAAGCATCAAAAACTTCAAGTGTTGAGCAATATAGTTTTGACATAGTTCTTTGTAATGGCACAAACTACTATGTAAACCATTTTGGAGCCGACTTGAGGATTATTTTGCGATCCTAGATGATAAGGACAAATCTTAATTGAGGATCCCTATGCAATACATGTAGCTAATTAGAAAAAGGGAAGGATTAAGTGGCAATATGGGTAAATCACAATCGTTGATTCATACCTAACCCTAAGTCACCTAGGTCTTCTTTAGGAGGACAAACCTTAAACTTTTTATAAGTGTGGAAGGAGAAAATAGTGAAGTTTGCATATGCAAACAAAGCATTTGTGGTGACTAAGGTATTGTGAATTGAGATACATTATAGAATCAGTTAGAGGAGAACAAGAGGAAATGAATTAGAGAGATAGAAGAGACACATCTGATCAGTGAGGATCAAGTACACATCAAGAAAGAGGTGATCTATTATCTAGCAATAGAGTGCTAACCATAGGATCATTGTTGAGACATTCTAACAGATGAATCAGTTAAATCTCTTAACAGAGTAGTCTTAACAGTGTTAGTGTAGGATTTTTCCTTATGTTAGGGGGTATTTATTTTCCTACACACTACTATGAGGACACATGGTGAAATACATAAGCCACATGTGTAACTCTTTCCCACACATGGGTAGTTGAGTTACACATCCTCTTTTGGCTTTTTATGCCACCTCTCATAACCACTATTTTGTCCTTACCTAGGTAGGTCATGGGGTAGTTAGATTTCTCACACTTTTTTGGCTTTATATGCCACCTCTCTTTTTGTTTTCATATAAGGAGGTTATGCCACATGTTTTGGCATTTACCAAGTAGGTACAACCTCCCACATTTTATGGGATATGGGAGTTAATGCACCTCTTGGATGTATATGCCCCATTTTTTATATATATACAACCCTCTCCTCTCACCTTCACTAGTTCAGTGATAGCTCGATGAGAGTATTGAGAGTCTTCTCAAAATTCTCTTTCTTTGTCTGTACTTTTCTCTCATTTCAGATATCTCTTCATTCTTCTATTTTGATCTTTGATCATCTATTGAGTGGAGGTGCATATGATCTACTACCAACGTCAGATCTTGACTTAGTTCTTGCTTCTTGCAGAATCTAACATGGTATCAAAGCCAGGTTGTCTGGTATAGCTCATTGTTTTTCTGATTTATTTGAGAAATTTGAGATTATTAGATAGCTCATATTTTTCTTAAAAACCAAGTATGCTCTTCTCCTGCATCCTTGAATGAACTAGAGAATCAGAATGGTTTAAAGGAAAATAGGTATCTGGTTAATTTGGTTTACATATATGTGTTCCTATGAGATCTGGGTGATTGCAGCTTTGTGGTAATATTGGGGGCATCTTTAAGTACTTCCAGAGTGTCCAGAAGGCTTGAGAAAGTTAAAAGTGACTTATACTTCACCAAAATTAGAGATTGGAGGAGACGGTAACAAATCAAAATTTTTTTTTTCGAAATTTTTTACTGGAGCCGTTTTCAATTGTGCTTCGAATTTCTAGCTTCTGCTCATTTTTAGAAAAAAAGATTTCTGGGTTTTGTTCCTAGGGTCGAAAAACTATTTGGGTATTTGTCATTTTTTAAAATTAGTTGATCAATTTTGTAAAAATCATGTCCGAATTAGGCATATGCCATTTTTGACGAGCAGATTCAACAACCTTTCCTAAAATTTTAATAACTTTTGCCTCGGGTGTCGATTTTTTGCAAACAAATACTTGACGGAAAGCTGGAAATGAGACCTTTCCATCCATGTAGGTCTTATTAAAAAAAGTATGTCATTTTTCTTCGGATATTGCAGGTTGAATCTACTGTATATGTTTATTTTCAATATGCCATAGCTTTCATCTCAGATCTTCATTTTTCAAAAATGAATAGGCATTGGAAAGGCATTGAAGATTAATACATAGCTACAAGACTTTTTTTTTCAAATTTTCTATCAGATTCAAATTGTACCAAAAATTGTAATTTTGGCCATTATAGGCCTAGAAAGCATTGTAAGATGGTAAAAGCCTTGCAAACACACTTATTATAAAGTGCCAACATTGTAATATCTGGGGGGAGGTGATTTTTTCAGACTAGTGGAAAGGGGGGGTGTCTCGTGTGTCTTCTTTCTTGCACTTTTATCATTCCTTGCAATCAACTTTTTTGCACTCATGGATGCATCTATAGTTCCTATTTTAACACCATATAACTATTTTGAATGGAAATCAAAGATGATAATCTATCTCAAAAGACATGGATATCATAGGGTTACAATGGGACTTGAGATAGAACCTCAAGATGCTAGACAGAAAAGATAAAATGGTTTAATAAATGTGATGAAGCCTTTGGTACTCTATGTATGTCAGTCTCACCTAACCTTCTTTTTCACATTGAATCTGCCACTACACCAAATGAAGTATGGACCAAATTGGAAACACTCTTTGGTAAGTAGGATGAGTTAAGAGGTCATCAATTGGAGAATGAACTCATAGGGTTGAGTCCTACGAATTTTGACACCATACAAAACTTCTTCACAAGGTTGAAATCCATCAGATTACAGTTGAGACAGTGTGGAATAGAAAAAGAGGAGAAACAACTAATCTTAAGCATTCTTTCTAAACTTGGTCTGGATTATTCAGTCTTTGTTTCTACCTTTTATGCTACAAAAAGTGCCCTAGGTTCGAACTATAAAATGCCTTCTCTAGATGAGTTTGCTATAGAACTCACCCAGGAGTAGGATAAACTAGTTCACATGGGTACAATTAAACCCTCAAAGTCACATGCCTTGGTTGAAAATCAAGGCACAAAAGAACAAAAAGGGTCTGGCAAATAGGAAAAGAAACAAAAGAATCAAGGAGAAAAGAAGAAAGATCAGAAGCCTGTTGCTTCAAATGCAGATAATCAGACTTCTTCATCAAAAGGTGATCAACCTAAGATGGAGAAGGTCAAGTGTTCTTATTGTAAAAGACCAGGACATGATGAACACAAGTGTTTGAAGAAGCAGATTGATCACCTATCACATTTGCTTGAGAAAAACAACATCAAGGTGCTTGATTCTATCAAGCAAAGTTCATCAGAAGGGTCTTCAAAGGACATAGAAAAAAATAAGGGGAAAGGAAAGGGCAAGGCCCTAGTTGTAGTTGCTTCACAACGTAATACCTGGATAATTGACTCGGGTGCCTCGCACCACATGGCTTCTTCATAGGAAATTTTGGCTTCCTTAGAGCCATGTACTATGCCTACCATACTAATGGGTGATGACACTCCTATTGAAGTGCATGGGAGAGGGTTTGTTGACATGGGAAAAGCAACATTTTAGGATGTTCTTTGTGTTCCATCTTTGTCAACTAATCTCTTATCTATTATCAGATCAATCACACTAGCTCTGGCAAGTGGGTTGAGTTCACACTAGATAATGTGGCAATCAGTGAATTGCATGATGGGTCTACAGTTGTTGTGGGAAAAGCAGATCATAAATCCAGATTGTATCAGTTTTCTCACTTTGTTCCTGACTCTCCTTCAACAGTTTTACTCACTCATTCAAATGAGGTGAGTCATTTGTGGCATCAATGGTTTGGTCACTTGAATTACTGCTATTTGCAGTAACTCAGTCAATAGGACATGGTTGCAGGGTTGCCTTCAATTGACTTTTCTGATGGAGTTTCCCAAGGATGCATTCTTGGTAAGCATCCATAAGAGAAGTATGACAAAGGCAAAGCATGGAGGGCTACACAACTTCTGGAGTTGGTACACAGTGACTTGGCAGGCCCATTTCCACATCCATCTTTTAGTAGGGCTAGATATGTTCTGACATTCATTGATGATCTTTCTAGATATACTTGGGTATATTTTCTCAAACATAATTCTAAGGTCTTTGAGTCTTTTCACAACTTCAAAGCTTTTGTAAAGAAACAATTTGGGAAGGCCATCAAAATTCTGCGTACAGATAATGGGGGGGAATATGTCAACCATAGGTTTGAACATTTTTGTGCCTCTGAGGGCATTGATCTTCAGCACACAATTCCCTATAGTCCACATTAGAATGGTGTTGCAGAATGCAAAAATAGGTCCTTGAAAGAGATGGCCAATTGTATGATTCACTCCAGGTCTATGGCACCTCAATACTAGGCAGAGGCCATCAACTATGCATGTTACATTCAGAACCATGTTCCTCATAAAGTTGTGAAGGGGGTAACTCCTTTCCAAGCCTGGACTGGTCAAAAACCCACAGTTAAGCATTTTTGAGTGTTTGGTTCTCCTACATGGGCCCACATTCTAGTAGAGAAACACAAGGCTATGGATCCACAGAGCAAGCCTTGCTTATTTTTTGGGTACCCAGATGGTGTCAAGGGCTATAGGCTTCTCCACCCTACAAATCTTGAGCTATTCATTGAGAAGAGTGTTCATTTTGAGGAGGAATCTTCCAGTTCTTCTCCTATCACTTCTCCATCCACTATTACATTGGAGATGTTGCAGCATGATGACAGTTCTTCAGAGAATCTTAATCTTCCTGATCTACATTAGGAGTCTTCTTCCTCCACTTCAAATGATGAGAGTGATGATAAGGATCTATCTTCTTCTCCAAGTCATCATTCAGAGGTTGATGATTCTCCTCCAGATTCTTCTTCCACAAGGCCTCTTTGGGCTCGTTAGACTTTACAGTCAGCAGGTGATTGGGTTGGTGATCCTTTAGATGCAAGAAGAATAAGGTCACGATTTCAGCTAGCTCCACATCTCTTTATTGCTTCAGCTTCTGATCCATAGACTTTTCGGGAAGCTTTTGGTGTCCCTGAGTGGGATACAAAAATGAAGGAAGAGATCAATTCCTTAGAAAAGAATCATACATGGGATTTAGTCCCTCTTCCTAAGGGAAGAAAACTTGTTCGATGCAAGTGGATCTATCAAACAAAATTTGTAGCAGATGGGTCAATTGACAAGCATAAGGCTCGCTTGGTCGCCAAAGGATTCTCCCAGGTGCCTAGGATTGACTACTCTGAGACTTTTGTGCTAGTAGCCAAGATGAATTCTATCTAACTTGTACTTGCTATAGCTGCATCCCATCATTGGGAAGTTCATCAAATGGATGTGAAGAGTGCTTTTCTTCATGGTGACCTTCAGGAGGAAATCTACATGGAGCAACCACAGGGGTTCATCCAGGATCCTTCATTGGTTTGTCGCCTTCGAAAGTCTCTTTATGACCTCAAACAAGCTCCTCAAGCTTTGTATGCCAAGATGGACACCTTCCTTCTATCAGTTGGTTTCACTAGATGCCATTCTGATCCGAACGTCTACTTTTTGCAATAGAATGATACTCTGACATTTCTGGTTCTCTATGTCGATGACTTGTTGATCACAAGGAGTCACTCATCCACCATCAAAGCAGTAAAAGAAACTCTTCATGATAGATTTCTGATGTCAGACTTGGATCTTTTGCACTATTTTTTGGGGATTGAGATCACTTAGTCTTTGTCAGGTATCTTCATGGCACAACCCAAGTATGCACTTGATATACTCTCTAGGTTTTGCATGGCTGATTGTAAGCTTGCATTGACTCCATTTCTATTAGGGGTCAACCTTGAGGCCAAGTGTTCTTCACCCTTGGTTGATGGCACTTTGTATCGATAGCTTGTTGGGAGTCTCATCTATTTGACTCACACGAGGCCTGAAATTTCATATGTTGTGGGCATAGTCTCTCAATTTATGCAGGAGCCACATGAGTTGCATTGGAAAGAAGCTAAGAGGTTTCTCCACTATGTTTAGGGAACTCATAGTTATGGCATTCATTATGCAGCGGGCATGGATTTTGACTTGGTGGGATACACATATTCAGATTGGGCAGGTGATTCTCAGGATCACAAATCTACTTCAGGGTATTGTTTTTCACTTGGTTCCGGTCTAGTTTGTTGGTCAAGCAAGAAGCAATCTGCAATTGCTCTTTCATCTACTGAGGCTGAGTATCGAGGGTCAATTAATGCCACCATTGAGGCCATCTAGCTTCATAATATTCTCACTGAGTTTGACATTTCATTTAGAAAGCCCACAATCATCTTTTGTGATAATCAGAGTGCAATACATATCTCAAAGAATCTAGTCCATCACCAGAGGACCAAACACATTGAGATACATATGTAGTACATTCGAGAGCTGATTCATGCAAACATCATTGATCTCAAGTACATCCCAACATCAGAGCAGATTGTAGACATCTTCACCAAACCCTTCACTGAGAGCAAGTTCCTTCATTTGCGAGCTTTGCTAGGGGTGCGACCAGTGTCTACTTCTGAAGGGGCTTCTTAGTCCTTTGTCTCATTCTCTCTACTCTAGGTGGGTGTTTTCTTTTCTCTCTTTTGGGGAGGATTTTTTCCCACTGGTTTTTCTCCTTTTCTCTGTTTGTGAGAGATTTTTTGTACATGGGTACCTCACCAGGCTTCACTTTCTAGGACCCATATCTTTTCACCCACCTAAGCTACACTTAAGGGGGGGTGTTAGTGGAATTTTTTCCCTTATGTTAGGGGTTATTTATTTTCCTACACATATTATTTAAGCTTGCTTAGGTTTATTTTATGTGGTTACTATGAGGACCCATGGTGAAATACATAAGCCACATGTGTAACTCTTTCCCACACATGGGTAGTTGAGTTACACATCCTCTTTTGGCTTTTTGTGCCACCTCTCATAACCACTATTTTGTCCTTACCTAGGTAGGTCATGGGATAGTTAGATTTCTCACACTTTTTTGGCTTTATATGCCACCTCTTTTTTTGTTTTCATATAAGGAGGTTATGCCACATGTTTTGGCATTTACCAAGTAGGTACAACCTCCCACCTTTTATGGGATATGGGAGTTAATGCACCTCTTGGATGTATATGCCCCATTATATATATATATATATATATATATATATATATATATATATATATATATATATATATATATATATATAGCCCTCTCCTCTCACCTTCATTAGTTCAATGTTAGCTCGATGAGAGTATTAAGAGTCTTTTCAAAATTCTCTTTCTTTGTCTCTATTTTTCTCTCATTTCAGATATCTCTTCATTCTTCTATTTTGGTCTTCGATCATCTATTGAGTGGAGGTGCATATGATCTACGATCGACATCAGATCGTGGCTCGGTTCTCGCTTCTTTTAGAATCTAACAAATAGGTTGTCCTAAATCCTTTAACAAGGAGCTTACTTCATTGTAAGTTAAATTCCTTTTACCAAACACACTTCTAAGAGGGTGTTGAAATCATTTAACAAGGTAAGACCTAACAATCTTGTAAGTGTTTAACAAGGTAGACCTTTCACAGGGTAGATCATGTTTCATGATCAAACACTGTAACCTTCATTGGATACACTTTATTACTATAGTAGTAGAGATTTGTGGGTATAATCCCCACCCCAGATTCACCTTCTCATTGGAGGGTTTCTAGGTAACCAAATATTTTGTGTCATACATGTTTTAAATGTTAATTTCTTTCTTACCATGGATGAATATGTTTAGCTAGCTATTTTAGTTTACATGCAAAATTATGAGATGGATGTGTAGTGAATGAATTTATGGTTAAAGTACTGAAGGACTGATTCACCCCCCTCTCATAGTTTACTTTCCCTATTGTATTTCCAACAAAAGGTACTCCTATGAAAGAGAGTTTGGAGGGAAATGATGAAGCCTTCAAATAACATGGTGAAGTGAAATGCCAAGAGGAATGACATGAGGATGAAGAAAAAGAATGTGTAGCAACAAGTCAAGAAGAAGAATCTAAGTTTTGGGAAGAGTTTGCAGGCATCATGAGAGAATCGAAAAACAATGGTGGTAGTATGGAGACTTAGCATGAAGAAGTTTCCAAAGAAGAGGATGTTGAATATGTTTATGACAAGGTAAGCAAATATTTTTGGGACATAAAATTCAAAGTGCAAATTTAAGTGTATGCAACAATAATAAAAATTTAGAATGTGATGGAGTTGCACGTGTATGTAGCAACCATACAAATTTAGAATATAATGAAGTGGATTCATAGTGAGCAGTAAATTATTTTTATTTTACCAATGGGAGACAAACCAAAGGTAGAGATAAAGGAGAAAGAGAAAATTCAAAAAATACAATTTCAAGCAAGGCCAAGTTTTCTAATGGAGGACAAGTACAAACCAAAAGTTAAGCCAAAGGGATCCATATGTTTTTCTAATGCTTTTTTTTTAGTTGTTTCCAAGGGACTTGTAAACTGTTGAAATTTAAGAGTATGGTGCAAGGGAAAAAAGAAAATATCAAGCAGATTTGAGTTTAAAATCTAAAATTTGAAATGTTAGTGTGTGTGTGAGTTTAGAGTTTTATGCCATAAAATAAAAGTCATTTTCCATGTGGTGGAAATGCTTAGGTGACATTCTTATAAACCTACCCATCATTATCCACTGAGGATTTAGTATGAGTTTATTTTAGTTAGTTTTGGGTGTGTTAAAAGTCTTTAGTTTTCAAAAATGTTTTATAGGAAAAATCAAAATTAAGAAAATGATGGATATTCCTAAAGTATCGTGTGTTGGCATTCAAAATGTAATTGCCACAAGAAAGCTATGATGGTTTCTTGGGAGCCCTTGAGAAAATTGACCTTCTTACTGAAGAGACAATTTGAAAGAAAGGTACAAAGATGCAAAAGACTACATTGGGAAATTGAAAGACAAGATTGATCAACTAAAATATAGAAAAGACCGTAGAGAGTAGACAAAATATAGTGATGAGGTATAAACCTTAAAGGAAGAAAATGATATTTTGAAACACAAGTTGAAGATTGTTGAACTAAGGATAAGTCTAAAGAAAGATGATAGAAAGATTGAATTAGATTTGAAATATGGAAATATAGATCTAAGATCTCATCTTACAAAAGTGACATCTAAACTTAATTCTATCAAAATAGAGTATGCAAAACTTGAAAACCACAATACTATTGTGAAGGAAGAATTAACTCAGGCTAAAAAATAGTTAGAGAAGTAATATTCTAGTAGTGAGAAAATCGATGAAAAACTATATTATCAAAGACCTTTCTATGATAAGACTAGTCTTGGATATTTCATTGGAGAGAAATCAACAAAGAAATTTGAAGCTAGAAAGGAACCAGATCTAGTTGTTGAAACCCCTAAACCTAAGAAGAATTATCAGAATGAGATTACACCAAGTCAATCTAAATAATTACCTAAAGAAGTTGAGAAAGTTAATCAATCTAAGAAATGTGACGAGTTTAAGAAAGAAGAGCAATTTAAGCCACCTAAGGAGGTAAGGTATGAATTCAAAGGTAGATGCTTTATATGTAATGAAGTTGGTCATATGAAGAGAGATTGTATAGGTAAGTCATTCAAACCTATTACCAATTTATATTGTTATAATTTTCATGGTTTTGGTCATAAAGTAGTTGATTGTAAGAAATCTAAGTTTGATAGTAATAATAGAAATAGTGGAATATTCAGGGATACTAACCCTACAGGTAATGAAAGAAGGTTATCCTCAAGTATATCTAATGAAGGACACATTTGGACACATTGTTAGGAATTTTAGAGCACCGATTAATCAAAATGGACCTAATCAAAGAAGGATTACACCTGTATGTCATTTATGCAACAATTTTGGCCTATTTCAATATTTTGCAGAATGGATATGAGGAACATCAACAAGAATCCAAATTTTAGAAGGAATAACAACAAAAGTGTTAGAAGGAATGATAGTAGCAACAAGAACTAGAAAGATGAGCTCAAAGAACATGTTGAAGAATTCAAAGAGGTATTTTTAAAGTAAAAAGATCCATCAAGTTCACATGTGGTATTAGAAGAACAATCTCTTGATACACCTAATGAAAGATTGAAGTTAGCAATTGTATGTGATTCATCCAATTTGAATTAGGCATTCATCTATTGAAGATAAAGAACCAAAAAGATGAAACAAGTGTCAGAGGTCAAGCTAGAAGTTGAAAAGTTAGTATGTGGTAAAACAAGGTGAAAGGAAGCTCTAGTGAAGAGTACAAATGATTTAGAGATCACATGAAGGTGTACTGGTGCAAGAGCGCTTAAGGGAAAGGCAAATACCTTGAGAAATGTTCTCTTGCAAATGGTCTAGCCAACCATTTGATGAATAAGGAATAAGAATAAAGTCCCATGGTGTGGTTAGGAGGTATGAACAATAGAATACTAGGTTTGAGTCATGATTTTGGTAATTGGGTCCTGGTAAGCCTAGAAATGCAAAATTGCTCCAAAAGGCAAAAATATGGAAAAATGCCTTAAAGGGAGTAAGAAGTGTTTAGGAAGGAACCTTAGCTATTATAGGGTTATTTTAGAAGGCTTGAAACCAAACTAGATAAGTTTGGAGGACTCAAATTTCAAATGGGCAACAATTGTCAAAGTTGCTCATTGATAACTTTGCATTTTTGCAAAGTTGCAATGACAACTTTTTGCACCTTGTTGAAAAAGGCATAATGTGAAAATGACATTCACCTAAGGGCTAGGGTATTTAGGGAAGGCTATTTAAATAGAGGAGAACTCCTTAGAAGGGGTTGGTTATGTCATTTGTACGGACATATGATGGAATGAGGAGTAAATACTAACAAAAAAATGTGTTTTTAGAGAAGTGATTGTGATTATTGATTGGTTTGATTTTTTTTTAATGTATTAGATGCTTTTGATATTGTAATGACTCTATGCAATCCTAATTTGGTCTTTATCATTCATTCTATTAGGTTTTTAAAATTACTCTATTTCACCATTCCTGTTGGTTAGATTTGGCAGGGCTGCACTAAAATGGCCAAAACTTGAGTTCCCATTGTTGAAAAACTATGACCTTTTGGAATAAAGTAATTACCTATGTATATTATGTAAATATAAATTTTAGTGGTTGCGAGAGTCAGTTATCTATTTTTGCAAGTGATCCCTAGGCAAGCTAGTGAAAGCTTAGCAAGGCACAATAATGCTTGCAAATGAGTTCTAGAATGAGCAGTGGATTGGTATGTGCCAATCTTGATTGGAAAATAGTGGAGTAGTGTGTCTAGTATCTATGAACTAGAGGGGGAATTCTAGAGTGAAATTTTTTTTGCCTTATAAGAGTAGTTGTTGTCATTTCCTTATAAACCCTTAAAAGTAGGGTTTTCTAAAAAGCAACTGTATGAACACTTTGAGGACTTAAGAACTAGAAAATCCTTAAGTCCAGATCAATATGAGAAAATTTCTTGTATACATCTATAGGTCTTGTTAAGATTTTTAACAAGTTATTGAAGAACCCTTGTTTTTAGGAAGGCTTATTGGGGCTCTCTAGTTACAAGATCAAATAGAGCAAGAATGGGTTTTGGGTGTGTGAGACCCAATAAGATGGTGTAGAATGACTTGAAATGAGTCAAGAACCTTAGAAGGAAGGCCTAAACTTGATCTTTCCCTACTAGTAGCATCTAGTGTGCATAGTTGAGGTTTTGGGAGTTAAAGGAGTGAAATTTGAATTGATTGGTGATTTTCTTGGTGGAAGGAGATCAAGAGATAATCCTCTAGGTTAGGGTTAGAGAAGAGACCCTAAGAATGCTAAGAGATAGCCTTGGGAGAGAAAAAGGCTCTAAAGAGAAGAATCTCCCCATCATGTACGAATGAAAACAAGTTCACTAGATAATTGAGACAACTTTTTGTAGATTGAGTAGTTGCACAATTAACGAAGAGATCATTTTAAAAATATTTAAGTCATGCAAGCATGATAATGAGTATCATTCAACTGTGTGAAGAGATAAGGAGCAATTGATGTAAGGACAAGTCTTGCTACTTAACCCTACCTTCTCCTAAGGTCTCTTCTAAGCCACTTCTCTTTCATATTAGGGTTCTTTCACTAACCCTAACTTAAAAGGATTAAAATCCTAATCCTCCCTTCTTTCAACTTTTCCACACCAATGTAGAACTCAACTCCATCCAATCAACACTCTGTAATTTTCCTGTTGGCTCACCCACATCAAATGACCACACATGATCACAAACTACCCAAAATGGAGAGAAAGGGTTGTTCTTAGGATATTGAGGCCATTCTAATGCACATAAACCAAAAATTCATAGATATCTCTATTGATTTCAAGAAATTGCTCCAAACTAGGCCTAATAGAGCTACAAGGAATTATGCCTCCAAACTCATCAAATAACATATAAATTGAAGAAAAGATTAACGAGGTGGAAAAAAAACCCATATCTTGATACCCTTTTAGAAGACCTTTGAGATTCACTTGGTCTTACTTCCCCAACATGTCCATACAATGCTCGATAGCGATTTTAATCCTAAAATTAAGGGTTTACCAATTTACTAACAGAAATCATAGGGGTTTGCTCAAATACCAATTAAAACATGCCACCAAGACTTCTCCTTAGTAAAAAGACTTCTCAAACATCATATCATTTTCTCCATTCACTTAGATTGAAGCAACCAATGCACTCAATCCTATCAAGTGTTGTTTCAATCATTGGGATCCCTAACCATGCTCATTGGCTTGCCTAGGGCATCACTATTAAAATGCCAAACATGATTTCTAGTGCCCAAGAACTTATATCCTTATAGTACAAGGATTTTTCTCACACTTTCCAAGAGACCATACAGATGTCATGGTGGAAAGGTGAGTTAAGACTCCATCTTCCAAAACTTCTTGGTTTAGACCAACGATTGTGTAAAAACCAAAATATTTACAAAAAGTAAAGGAATGAAATAAACATACCTATTTAAGCACACATATAACTTAACAATAAAGTTTAATTTCTTATACATAGGCTACAGTACAAATTTCGATCCATTAAGTAGTCCAATGAAGTAGAAATGCTCATACTGTGGTAAAATTGCTCAACAAAATGCTTGTTCATTAACCAAACTTTTATCAAAATGCCATCCAACCCCTAGTATAGGTCAAGGGAGGTCTTAAATAGGTCTAATAAACTTGTTCCATCCACTTAGAAGTTTTTATTCCACTTAGTGCTAAAAAATACACTTTTTGCAATAAAAGTTGTCATGACAACTTTTGCAATTTTGCAAAGTTGTTATGCAACTTGACAAATTTTTTCCTAGTTAGACCAAACTTGATCAAAACCCTATGAAACTCTACCAAATGCTGGGATATGTCACTTTTGCCACATTTTACAATGATGACACCAAGTTACACACCACCTAGAAAGTTTGGACAAACAAATAGTATTAAGGATCTAATTAGACCTCCTAATGATAAGACACATTATAGGAATCATTAGTCCCTTTATTAAACTAGTGGCTTGGTTAAGGCCACCACAAGCCAAAACTAGACCAAGAACCCTAGGTTACCAGTTAGCCTTACCTAGGTGCTCCTACACCATGCTCTCCACAAGAGTAAATTATGTCACTCATGTAGATAAGATGTCATCAATAATTTTGAAAGTTTTGAAATTTGTAGCTACAACCCATGTTTCCTTTGACTGTGGTTTGGCTTTCCACTTGATGAGATGTTCCATGTAAACCTCATGTCTATTAGTCTTCTTGAATCTTGAATCCAATACTTTCTCTGCATCTAGTTCCAACTTAGGAGGTAAAACATTAGGTGTTACATCCTTGCCAACCTCTTGTTTGTTCATGTCTACTTCTGCCAGAGGTCCCTTAAACTTGTTTAGGTTTGGCACATTGAAGATAGGTGAGGTGTTCAAACCACTGGGTAGATCCACCTTGTATGCATTATCTCCATATTTATCTATAATCTTATAGGATCAAACTCTATTCATTTGAAGGTTGGTGGATACTCCTTTTTGCAACCTTGACTTATTCAAGTGTACCATGACATAGTCACCTACTACAAACTAAAGATCCTTCATCTTCTCATCTACTTTAGCCTTCAATCTTTGCGTAGTCTCTTGTATAGTTTTCTTCACTTGCTCTTGAATATCCTTTATAGTTTGAGTGAAGTATTCATCTTGACCACTGCTATACTCCATAGCTCCATGGTCTCTAAGTTCACATACATCTGTTGGATGCATCCCATAAACAATCTCAAATGGGCTTCTACCTATTGTCATGTTCACACTATCATTATATGCATACTCTTCTTGAGGAATAATCACATCTCATGTCTAACCATACTCTGTAGTTAGGAACCTTAACAAGGTACCCAACACATTATTAACCACCTCAATTTAGCCATCAATCTGAGGAAGGTAAGCTAATCCAAAAGATAGGTTAGTTCCCAACTTGCTCCACAGGGTTTTCTAAAAATGGCTCATAAATTTGACATCCTAATTTGATACAATGCTTAGGAGTAGTCCATGGATCCTCACAATCTCTTTAGAGAATAGATGTGCAATGTGGCTAGCATCATGGGTAGTTTTGCAACATAGATGTTGTCATATCCTTGTTTTGTTTTAGGTAACCCTATAATGAGGTCCATGCTAACACACTCCCATGGTCTATTAGGGACTATCAAAGGTTGGTACAAACTTGCATTACTAGCTCCTCCTTGATGCAGAAGCATCCTGGGTTTTCTTGTAATCCTACACTTTGGTTTCTTTTTTGGCAGTTTCTATCGAGTTGCAGTTGTTGCCGAGCACCAGTTTTTAGTTGATGCCGAGTTCCTAGTTGATGCCAAGTGATCTTTGCTGTCGAGTTATTTTGGTTGCCAAGTGATTTCCTTTGGTTACCGATTTGGAGGGTTCCAAGTTTGCAGTAGCTGTCGAGTGATTCCTTTGGATGTCGAGTTTGTGTAGATGTCGTATGCCAGTATTTGCGAAGTCTTCTTTTGCCGAGTATTTGATGTCTGGTTCTAGTTTGGATAAAATTTGCTTGCATTTAATTTTGGTCTAGATAATTAATATTAGTTGTGAGCTGACTTGTGGCTTCTCTATGTTCTAGAATGTTTTGTAAGCCATTTTGGCTAGTATAAGTAGAGTGCCTAGGCTTAGAGCTAGGGCAATTTTTTAGGGAAAAATATAGAGTTGAGAGTGCAAATTTGAAGTTGGACCATGAATCTGAATTTGGATGTATTTGTAATTGGTCGTAACCTAGAAGGCCTTACAAATGGGCATGTATGTTGAATGTTTGAAGAATCAATAAAGTATCTTTGTTCTCTCCCTCCTTGGTTGTGTTCCTTGTTGTTTTGTTTCCACCATGTTAACTCTTGCAGGTTGGATTGGATTAGCTGGTTGTGCCTTGGCCCTGGTCTTATCATGTCCTCCCTGTGTTAGGTGGTATCAGAGCTTATGGTTCATCCTTGTGGTGATTGGGTCATGTGGAACCCTATTTCAGATTTGGTTGTAGGGTGGAAGATCTTCGAATTTGACCTATAAGTTGCAGAGAGTTATGATCTTCCAGGAACTTGATTTGTAAAGATGGTTCAAGGTAGAGGAAATTATGATAATGCAATATTGGATACATTAAGACAAATTACTGCTAGATTAGATGCTATAGAGATATCCCAGAGGAGAGGAGCAAATCTTGATGATGTAAGTGATTATGAAGCAGTGGCACCAAACCCTAATCCAAAGCCTAAAGAAGACCAAGACGAAGGAAGGTTATTGAGAGTGTTGTGTAGGGAAAATTCAAAACTTGCTATGGAAGTTGTTCATTATGATGGGAGACTGGATATCAATGTTGTGTTAGATTGGATCTCTAAAATAGAGAAGTTCTTTGAGTATGAAAGCACTCCTAATAATAGGAAGGTGAAGATTGCAGTTACTAGGTTGAAAAGACATGCCTCATTATGGTGGGAACATTTGCAAACTGATAGACAAAGGAGAGGAAAGGAGAATATCAAAACTTGGGTGAAGATGGTGAACAAGGTAAAGAACAAATTCCTTCCTACTGATTACCAAGTTAGCTTATTGAGAAAGATGCAAAATTTGAGACAAAAAGATATGACTGTAAATGAGTAAATCAAGGAATTCTATAGATTGGACATTAGATCTGGACATGTGGATGATGATGCTAAGAAGATTGCAAGGTATCTGAATGGATTGAGATTTAGAATTCAAGAAGAAATAAGTTTTGTGAAGTTGGAAAGTGTGGAAGAAGCATATCAATATGCCTTGAAAGATGAGGAGATCTTGACAAAGAAGCATGAACAAAGACAAAGAGGTAGAGGTGGTAGATTCCAGAGAAGTAGAGGTAGATCTTATGGAGAAGGTAGCAGATCTGACAATTTTGTGCAATATAAGGGAAGATTTGAATGGAAGAATGATGACAAAGACAAGACCGAGTGGAAAGGTGGTAGTTCATATCGAGGAGGTATTGGATCTTATCGAGGAAGAGGTAATTCTTATCCTAGAGGTGGTTTTTATGGTAATTGTTTTAGATGTGGTAAAGAAGGGCATAGATCCTTTGAATGTAGATCCTCTGAAAGTGGGCAAGGTAACAAAAATGTTGTAATTCAAGGAGATGATGAGGGTTCACTGAGTGGACCTAAGGCTGGAGAAAATTTGATGGTGAGAAGAACCTTATGTAATAAGGGAAGTGATGAGGAACCTATCCTTAGAATAAGTCTTTTCAAGACTAGATGTGAGATGGTTGGAAAATGCTACAAGGTGATCATTGATAGTGGAAGTTCTACAAATTTGGCATCAAAAGAGTTGGTTACAAATTTTTAGTTGTAGAGGCTAAAGAATCCCAAACCCTATCATGTTTCATGGATCAAAGATGAGCATAAGATATTGGTAAGTGAGAAATGCCTTGTGAAGTCCAAAATTGGACATTACTTTCATGAAGTCTTGTGTGATATTATGCCTATGGATTGTTGTCATATTTTGTTGGGTAGACCTTGGTAATATGATACATATGTTGTACATGATGGAAGATTAAACCAATATACTCTTTGGTTGAATGAGAAGAAACAAACATTGTTTCCTTTGATTGAAAGTCCAAATGAGGTTAGTTGTATTGTAATAAAAGTTTGCATGGTTAATGGAAATAAATTTGAAAAAAAATTAAAGAAGAATCAAGTTTGTTTTGCTATATTTCCAAGGAGACCGAGTTGTGTCAATAGTAATCGAGTGCCAAAAAATAGTGTTAACCAAGTGCCAGACAGTGGTGACCGAGTGACAGCTAGTAGTATTGAATGAGTACAAGAAGAAATTGTAGAATTGCTAAATGAGTATAATTAGGTTGTTGCAAAGGATACTCCTAATGGTTTACCACCAGTAAGAAGTATAAGTCATTGTATGGATATGATTCCTGGAGCTAGTTTTTTAAACAAAGCACCGTATAGATTGACACCTATAGAGAATGAGGAACTTAACAGACAAGTGCATGAGTTGTTGCAGAAAGGTATGATTAGAGAAAGATTGAGTCCATGTGTTGTACCTACTATATTAGCACCTAAAAATAATAGAGAGTGGAGAATGTGTACTAATTCCAGAGTTGTTAACAAGATCATTGTGAAATATAGGTTTCCTATGCCAATGATGGATGACATAATGGATTATTTGAGTGGAGCAAAATATTTTACCAAGATTAATTTGAAAAGTGGCTATCATCAGATTAGAATCAAAGAAGGTGATGAATGGAGGACTATTTTCAAGACAAAAGATGGTTTTTATGAATGGTTGGTTATGCCTTTTGGTTTGACTAATGCACCTAGTACTTTATAAGTTTTAGGATTTGCACCCAATACTGAACTAAAAGAGTTCAACAATCCTAACCTAACATGGGAATCATTTCACTATGTGAGACATGCAAATGAAATGAGACCTTTGGGTTCTAGGCTGGCTCCTATTTGATATTTGAGTGAAATCTCTAAAATACTTAATTTAAACTTGCAGGAAAAAGGAGAGAAACACCCTTTTGGAGCTACGGGGTAATGTAGGAAGCCATGATTTAGTGCTTGGGACACGAGCACATTTTTCAATTGTGCTAGTACAACTGATATTCATAATTCAACTAGCTAGCAAAGTGTGATGAATTTACGAGACAAAGGCAAATTAATCCTAAGCTGGAGCCTTTGATGCAAAAGGAAGTTCTCAGGCTAATTGAGAGCAAAATCATTTTTCCTATCAAACACACAAGCTAGGTTGCTAATTTGGTCCCAGTAAGGAAGAAGAATGGAGAGTTATAGCTGTGTGTGGATTTTAGAGAATTAAATAGAGTCTTGTTGAAGGATAGACACCCACTTCCATCCATGGAGAAAATATTACAAAGTGTATTAGGGGCTGAATAGTTCTCTTTGCTGGATGGATATTTGAGTTACAATCAAATTCTAGTAAAGGAAGAGGATCAGTTCAAGATAGCCTTTACAACAAAGTGGGGAACAATGGCATATAAAAGAATGCCATTTGGACTGTCAAACACTGGAGCTACCTTTTAGAAAGCTATGGAAATGGCTTTCAGCAATCTCATGTATAAATTTGTTTTAGTATATTTGGATGATGTTATTGTTTATTCTCAAAAAACAACAGACCATATTGATCACTTAAGATAGATTTTTGAATGCTGTAGAGAATTTGGCATCTCATTAAACCTGAAAAAATGTATTTTTCTGTGCATGAGGGGAAATTACTCGAGTATATAGTATCTAATTCAGGCATCACTATGGACCCTAAGTGAGTTGCAACAATTCTGGAGCTGCCTTTATCGCAACACAAAAAAGGCCTTCAAAGCTTTATTGGTTGCATTAATTTTGTGCGAAGATTTTTGCCTGATATTGCAGCTCTACTTAAGCCATTAACAACCATGTTAAAGAAGAATATAAATTTTTCGTGGACAAAAAAAGCCAAAGATAATTTTTAGGCCATCAAAGATGCATTAGCAGTGGCTCTAGTACTAATAAATCCCAATTTTGGTAAGGATTTTATTCTTTATGCATATGGTGGTTATGATGTGATTTCAACCATGTTGGTATAGAAAAATTTAGAAGGATTGGAACAGCCAATCGCATTCTTCAAAAAAGGACTTGAAGAATATGAGCAAAGGTATAGTTTTGTTGAAAAACATATCCTTTCAATTGTTAAAAGCCTTAAGAAGTTTAAACATTTATTGACACATAATAAGGTAATTTTGCGCGTGGCACACCCAAGTGTCAAAGAATTCCTTCTAAGTAAAGATCTGAATGAGAAGCGAGCTGGTTGGATCACACATGTCATGGAGTATGACGTGGATATCCAAATAACTAAGTTGGTTAGGGGCAAGGGCTTGTGTGAGAAAATTGCAAACAAAAAAATTTCAAAACTGGAAGAGCACACAAATGTTGTTTTGCTGATTGGTGCCACTAGAAAAAATGATGGAATAGAAAGTTGGTTACAAGATATGATTCACTTCTTGAAGACTAGAAAATGTCTAGACACACTGGATCAAGCAAAACGAAGATATTATCACTTGCAATCAGTTCCTCTTGTTCTGATTAATGATGTTTTATATCGAAAATACTACAATGGAGTGCTTCTTAGGTGCATTGATTCAAATCAGGTTGATCATATGTTGCATGAATTTCATGATGGACATTTAGGAGGACATTTCTCTCCTAAGACAATAACATACAAGATTCTCTGAGCTAGCTCTTAGTGGCCTGATTTGTTTAAGGATAGTCATGCATATGTTAGGAAATGCACCAAATGCGCTATGTTTGTGGGAAAGGAGAGGCTGCCAACTTTTCCTTTGTACCCCATAAAGACAGAACAACCCTTTCAAAAATGGGGTGTTGATTTTATAGGGCCTATTAACCCTCCATCAAGTGCTGGTCATAGGTGGATAATCATAGCCACTAAATATTTCATGCGCTGGCCTGAGGCAACAGTGTTAAAGGATGCCAATAAAATAGTAGTCCTCAATTTCTATGATGACATTGTGAACAGGTTTGGAGTGCCTCATTCCATTATCTTTGATAATGCGCTTGCATTCATTGGAATGAAAGTAACTGATTGGGCATTCAAACATGGGATATATCTTAGCACAAGTTCTAATTATTACCCATAGGGTAATGGATTAGCAGAATATTCCAACAAGAATCTGATAAGAATCATCAAACACACTTTGCAAGAGAATCAGAGAGATTGGCATTCAAAATTGAAGGCTACCTTATGGGTTGATAGAATCACCCCAAAAAAAGTTATTGGAAACTAACCTTATCGGCTTGTCTATGGGAAAGAAGCCTAGTTATCAATTGAAACAAAATTACCAACTCTTGATCTTGCTACATAGCTGGTTCTATTCGAGTAAGGTGATCCTATTCTAGTGCAGTGTGCCCAGCTGATGGAGTTGGAAGAAAGTAGCAAAAAAGTCATGCAAACCATGGAGTATCAGAAAATGCAGGTTAAGAAGAGCTTTGACAGAAAAACTCGAGCAAGAGAATTCCATGTTGGTGACATGGTGCTGAAATGGGATGTTCTCAAGAGCAGGCCTGGCTAGGACAATAAATTTGATCATATGTGGGCTGGGCCTTAACTCTATTCTCCTCCTCCTATCTGCAATGCTATTCAAAATCTTCTACAATTTCATCTAACCCCACAGGATGTTTTGTTACATCTAAAGATCTTTCCTTTTGTAGCTCTTTTAGCATAGTGGACACTATATTCTTAAGCAGTAGCTCTTGATTACTAAGAAATTACAAGAATTTTGATTAGAAAGATGTCATGCTCTTGTAAGCTGAAATTCCACATTCTATGTTTTATTTAGGTATGTTCTGTAACCTAAAATCTTATGTTCAAATTTTTTAATTGATTAGATTGTTCATTTAGAATTGCAAATTGCATTTATTAAATTTTGATTTAGATATGTTCTATAAGCTAAAATCCTATGTTCAAAGTTATGATTTGTCTAGATTAGTCATTTAGAATTATAATAGTCCTTATTTAAAAGTACAATTTTAGATTAATCATTTAAACTGATTGAAACAAACTTACACATAACATTTAAGATATGATTTATTTAGATGGTTCATCTGAAATTACAATAGCTTATCCAATAAAATCTAACTTACCCAATAAAGCCCCTCTTTAAATAAATATTTTGGTGAGCCATTTAAATAGCTTGAAACCTAAAGTATGCTACACAACCCAAAAATTTATGCTCTGAGTTTAAAATCAAGTAAGAAACACTTCTTCATGGAAAACACACAAACAAAGTCTTACTGATAATGTTTGTTGAATTCATATCAGGTAATGAATGAGACAAAGTGAAGGGCTTCCTTCCACTCTTGAAGCTTGTCTAGGTACGTGCCCTTCTTTTTATATTCAAAAAATGCATTTGCATAGACTCCATTTTGGATGTGACGGAGATCAGTAGGAGCAACATCATAAAGCACTAGTATAATCAGAGACTTAGTTTGTGACATGAGAGAATGCTCAGCCAAACACCAAGGAGAATTTGCATAACCTTTGGAGAATATGGAAATTTGAACTGAAGTAGAGCTAATAGAATTCTGAAGGGTAGAAGGAAACAAGTCTCCCAAGTCCATCTCTCTTGAATCAAGAAAAACTAGAACTCCCACACCTTGAAGAATATTGTAAATTGGCAGAGCCAAAATGTTTTTCACATCAGGACCCCTGTCCTTGTTAGTATCTTATTGAGCTTCACTTTGTTTCGAGAATAGTTTAATATTCTCTACTAAATAGGGCCAACTACGTGAAGGTGGAAGTTCATTTGGCCCCACCCCGCTCCCCCTAACATCACTCTACATTCCCCGTTAACATCTAACATTCATTCATTCTTTCAACCATTAGTAAAATGTAACATTCAATCAATATCACATGATAACATTCAATCAGTATTACAAGATAACATTCATTAACACATTAGATTCGTTAACATGCAACATTCATCAATATTCTACATTAACACATAATTCATGAACATTCATTAGCACATAATTAAATTCATTGAGACATAAAATTCAGTCATTATCAATTAAGGTATGTAGATGACAATCATTTCTTTTTTTTATTTCTATTTCTTTTTTCTATGTAAGCTCTAAGAGGATCATCAGTGTCATCATCAATTCCCCTTTCATTAGTCATTTTTTTCTCTATTCTTGATGATCTAAAATTCCTATGATTTTGCAAAGGGGGGGGGTCCTCTACAATAACAAATAAAATAGTTAAATTAAAAATAATTTATTATAAATGTTACAAGTATTTAATTATTTTAAATAACATAACTGTGGTGCTCTCTACCTGATTTGACCAAATCATTTTCCCTAGACTCAACATCAACATGCTCATGAACATCGACCCCTCAATCCTCTATAGCTGCTATACAAAATGTTACGTTAATCCAAACACCAATTGCAATTACATATAAAATTTTTAATAGCAAATATATACCTCCACCACTAGGATGCACATCATGTGAACCTTCAGCATCCACAGATTGTGTAGAAGGATTGTCAGGTTGCATTCCAACATCCTACGCATTGTTATCATTGCTTGCTTAAAACAAATATACTCACTTTATATTGGAACTTAACATCAAATAGACTAATTGGTAAAATATTCAATTTGAAATAAATTTCATTTAGCTTATTTACCTGTGGCTCAGATGCATCATTAATAGAACCTTCAACACTGATTTTAGCTCATAGTCATTCAACCACAGCTCTATAGCCTTGTTGGAAGCCAATTCTCTTATCCTCTTCTGTGATGCTTCTCTTGAACTCTAAGCCCTACATTTTTGTGTGGTATGGTAAATTTTACTTGCATTGTTTCATCAACCAATGCAAGGTAGTTAAAATATCAAAAGGAAATGGTAAATAGTTACCAGGGTTTCCAACCCTTGCTACACAATATATAAAAAATTTGATATAATTTTTCATTTAGTAATACTTACAACTCATGCTTGAAGTTTCAAAAAACCACCAAAGCTAAGCTTGTGTGTCCTGTGCTTTTCTAGTCTTGCCTTTGTTGCCTTTGATGTGTTAGGAAATATATGAAAAGTTTGAAATATGTTAGATAGTATAAATATAGAGGTTAATTAGTAATATTATTTTTCTTGTCAGCTTTATACTTTCCATCCAAAATCAGAGCTTGCCACTCAGCCTCAGGAACATAAGGTGGACACTCGTACTGGGGGTTATCCCATCAATTTTTTCTATACTGGTCCATAATATACTTCAAACATAAACCAACTTTTTCAAGGAGCTTGTTTCTCTCAAATGCACGAGGTCCAAAGAGTTGGGTCATGCTCTCTATAAGATCATCCTTCAATGGTTTGTCTTGGTTATTAAACCTTTTAAGTAAAAAAAAACATGTTAGACTCATAAATGAAGTGAAGCTACCTTTAATATAGTTCAAGAAATGGATGAAAAGGAAAACTATTCTAGCAATGATATGAAATCAAAATAATGGTTTGGGGTTTTAGTTAGGATATCATGTTCCACTAGGTATGCATGGTGGGCCCGAATATTCACAAACACTCATCACCAAGTTTTCTCCAAAAAACATCATTCCCTACAAAACAATCATGGGATACAATTGATTTGAAGATGAAGAATAAAATTGTTAGAGTATGCATAAATATAGAACACGTGGACTAGCAGGGACAAGATTGTTAGAGCATTAAAAAAAAGGATTGTTCGAGCATGTATTTTCAATGATTATGATCATTCCTATATATATTTAGAGGAAAAAACAAGTGGGGAATGGAACATGTGATCTACCTGAACCACCTGCAACACCCTCATCATGGGAAATGGGCTCAAAATAATGCAAAAAACTTTGTAAAGACAATGCATCCATATTTTAATAAATGCCATAAAAGAGCATAACATAATCCCATTATTGAGCTCTTGTTATAATTAAAATTGTCATTATATCTTACTTTTAAGGTTTCAAAGGTGTGCAACAATTTAGATCCCCTATCTTTTATTTCCTTAGTAGTAGGCTTTATGGTTGCCAAACATATAATTTCAATGCCAATTTTCTTTAGCAACTTTTTAATCAAACCGATCGGGTCATCGGTCTCTGCTAAATTAATATAGAAAGGGTCCTCCTCAGAGGGGGGCCTGCTGATCAAGGACTGTAGGTTCCTTTCCCTCCCTCTGACCACTGGCCCTTTGTCACAGCAATAGTATTAGTATTATCAAAATTACTCCAAAACAATGAAGAAAACAACATTAAAAAAATAACATTTTGCTTCTATCTAGTTTACACAATTGCAATGAGTTTTACCTGCTCATGTGTAGATGAGCCGGGAACATCACCAGCATCCCCTCTGGGAGGTTGCTCCATATTGTGCCCCTGTGTCAAAGATCAAGTATAAAAATGTTAGCCAAAAATTTATTGACTAAATGTTATGTTGGAGTCATTGATTAGAAGTTGGTTTAATAGTATGTACTACCCCCATGATAGTAGCCTCATTTGTATCTATGCAGTTCAAATTGTAATAAATAAGAAGCTCTTCCCCTGCACGTATTGATTTTTATCGCACAGATGAATACAAAATTTCCCTCACGGGCCTCAAATATGCAATTGGGTTGCTTTATAGTTGACCCAGGTCGTGTACTATTTATAAAACCCACAATATTCCCTATTGCTTTTGGCCTTCCATCAACATATATAGCCAAACTTTTACTTTGATTATTGTCTTGCTATTGTATATAATTTTCCTAGAGGGCATACCTACGCATACTTTTTTTATATTGACCAATATGCATCCAACTTTTGTAAACATAACATGGTCCAACATAGTCCATCAATTCAGAAACTTTTTTGTAAGAAACCTTTATGCCGTCCATAGAAAATAGGCCCAAACCATGTAATGATGATGGTGCTATGCGATATATCCTCTCGTTAACACAAAAATCAGAGTTTTTTGGAGGAAGTTCCTTGGGTACGCAATGTTTCTATAGAAGTTGGTACCTCAAGGGCACCTCGATGTCACCTTCTGTCTCATCGTCATAAGAACATGACCCCACTTGAGCAAGTAAAAATTTCATGTTTTTATTGAATTTCATTCTAGTCCTTTGACCTCTAGTTAATCTCCCTATTCTAGATAAATTCCATGTCTCACTTTCCTCTTCTATTCCTATATTTCCCTCACTCGAGGAAGACACTTCTGACAAATACCTATTCGCTAGTACCTACAAATGGGAGAGATCTTAGAAGACATAAATCTTAGTATTGATAAGTGTATTAAATAGACTATCTATAAGGAGTATTGACTTATACCTGTCAATCCATGAGACTGTGCAGGGTGCTCCTGAAAGAGGTTCAGTTTCCTACAAATGTAATTCAATTATCGTGAGCATAATCACATCATAATCATAATCATATCCATCATAATCATCATATAAAAATTTAAAAAATTAAAAGGTTCACAATATAACACTTAAATCAGGCTCACATTATAAGCCTACTAGGGAAGTAGGCCTAGTGAAGGGCTAAAACTAAGTTTTTGTATTAGCTGAGGAGTTGAGGGCTTAGTCACCTTGGGGACATGCTATTTGAAGTTTTTTGATGTGTGTGAAGGTGGAGGAAACACCTAGTTAAGGTGAAGTCAAGTTTGGCGCCCATTGAGGCATTGTGAGCATTTGATAGTTTGTTGATTAGATTGCTTAGAAGAATCCATTGGATGGATCGAGGGACATTCATGGGATTATTCAAAAGACGTAGAACCTAAGGTGGCATAAGGATTTGGTGTGCACTCTGATAGGTTATGGAGTTGGCTTGGATCAAGGAGAGGGATCTTATTTAGATGCTTGGTTGGTGTTGCGAGAACACTATGGAAGTCCCTCTTATTATGAATGATTGCAAGTCCACCTAGGGTCTCTACATCACCTATAGAGGCAGAATTATTAACCAACAAATTGGGTAAGCACTTATATTATGTTTTCCCTATGAATTTTATTCTAGGTACAACTCCCTTTTATAGATATTTAATGAATTCCCTTTTCTAAACTAAACACTTACAAATGCTTTTGACCTGAAAGAAAATAAGGCTCAATACATTCACGCATCAATATGTGTTTTAAATAGTTTTATTTAATTAATTTAGATTAATAGTTAATTTAGATTAGCAGTATTCTATTTGTAGTTGAAATTTTTAGCTTTTAAATAGATAATCAATAAAGTATGTAACCATAAAAGATAAATATATTTCTATCAAGAAATGAATATTAAATAGATTAAGGATTGATGACATACCTCTAAATTTCATCATCATCATCCTCATCATCATCATCCTCATCATCATCATCATCATCATCATCATCATCATCATCATCATCGTCACACTCAAGTATATCATTCAAAATGCTGTAGTATCGATTTTAAGACTCTCTAGGATGTAAGTCATTTCTAGATGAAATATTAGTCACTTGAAATACTGTAGTTATTCCTAAATCACAAGTTTTCTTCGTGTCATCCAACACTTTGACGCAAAATTTTTGACCATTACAAAACATAGTCTTGTGGTGTTTAACCTGCAATAATATGTCAACAATATCAAAATTATTGTATCCTGTGTTGATAAACATACGGGTGATTAATAAATTTGTACATGCCTGGAAATCTCTTGAACCACGTGCTAAATCTATTTCCCTTTGCATAACATTAGAATCTCCATTACGATGAGCTTCTTTAACCAATGAAGATACACTTTCCCATAATAATGTGCGACCAGAATGTTGACATTGTTCAATCCATACCATCATCGAATCAAGATTATTTGCAATATACAAATGTAGTGCATCCCACTCTCGAGCACCTGTACAAAAAAAAAATAGAAAACTTACAACCGATTTATTTTGAAGATTAAGAAATAATTTATTACAATAACATCTTATAATTTATTAGCTCTCACTTTCCTCATTGTACCTTTCCCCATCAAGTACTCCCCTTCTAATTTTTAAAAAGGCTCGAGATCCCAAATGCGATCTACATGGATATTTGATGCAAACTTAGGAAGATATTCAGTAATGTACACCATAGTTTGGTATACCATATATCCCTCTACCATAGAACTTTCAGGATGTGCTCTTTTTCAAACCAAATCCTTCAAATATTTCAAGTGCCTCTCAACCATCCACATTGACCTAGTGTGTACAGGTCGACACAACTCAATCCCCTCAACTAGGCGTATGAGGTAGTGTTCCTGTACATTGAAAAAAGTTAGAGGTAGACACTTTTGCATTTCACACAGTAAATGAAGAATTCTTCTCTTCCAATAGTTTATATCTTCTTTATGGATTTATTTAGATGACAACCACCTACATTAAGAGATTCAAGTGACAAAAAATATATAGATATGACACTTTACAATATAATATTCAATAGATTACATCACAAGAAAAAAAAATCGCAAATAGAATAAATATATACAACAAATTGAATAGATATTACTGCTTACCTCATGTATTTTCCAAGATTTTATATCACTTGTTTGATGTTATTGTTGAAGTGCTCTAGGAGAGATAGAGGAAGCATGTACTACAGTAATTATAAACCAATCATTTCATTGTTCTCTAATATAACATAATGAGTAGTATACGTAGTATATGAATATATTGTAAATATAGAAGAACATAACTTACCTTGATGAAAGTATGCCAATCATGTGTTTTAAGCCCTGGCCCAAATTCACTTTTTTTTGATATGAGATTGTTTATGTTCGCAACAAATCCTGTGGGAAATTGAATTTTTCGTATGACTTCTTTTATGGCATCACTTTGCTGCTCCGTTAATAACTAAGGAAGGGCACTTATATTAATATGATCTATGTTGCTATTTGAGTGAATGAAATTCTTCAATGCATGATTGGATTCATGAATGTCATTACAAATTTTGACATTTTTTTCTTTGTCACGCCTTCCATCCAATATTTTCCACAATGTCTCTGTTATATTCTTTCCAATATGCATAGTATCAAATAAATGCACAATTTGTAACTGCTCGTAGAAGGGAAACCTTCTAAATTATCTGGGATAAAATTTTAGTCCCTTTGGAAGGTTGTCAGTACTGCCTTGGCGACCTTCACGATCATTAATTACACAATTAGTAAACAAACATCACAATAGAAATATATAAATTACAAACACAAACCATTAGGTGGAACAACATTACCTCAACGATTAATTCTATTATATTCCAACTTCCATAGGCGAGGTGTCATTCTTCGTGGCTGTGATGTAGTCTCTTCTTTCCCATTGAGAAGATGTTTTTTCGTACTTCAATACTTTTGATTCCTATGGAGGAAGTGTCTACACTCATCAAACACCTACTTTCCTATACTTTTTGAATGACGAGATATCATCTTTGGACCACAAACTAGACATGCAAATTTTCCCTTTGTTCGAAGACCTACAAGATAATGATATAATTGGATTATTAAATATGTTGATTTTTATAATTAGAATTATCGTGCACAACTTGAATTCACTATAACATACCACAAAAATGTGTTAGCCCTGGGGCATCATCTATTGTCCATGCAAGTATTGCATGGAATTGAAATTGTCTTTGTCCTATTGGTCTAGACACATCATACATACTGACACCATTCGATAACTCCACCAACTCATCGATAAGAGGCTCAATATATACATTCATATCTTTTACTTGATATTTACCTACTTGAATGAACAGTAACATTACATAATTATTGTGACCGTTTTACTGCAAGATTTGTAAGTACATGTAAATTAATAACTATCAAATGATAAGATACCTGGAACAATCATTGCCAACATAATGTGCTCCCTCTTTATTGACATCCACAGAGGAATTTTATTTTTGATAACAAAAACAGGGCACATCAAGTAAACAGATCTCATCTCTCCAATTGAATTGACACCGTGCGTTGCCAATGAAAGCCTGAGATTACGAGGTTCTTCTTTGAAGTGTTGCCACTTTTCCTCTATTTGCATAATTGCCGAACCATCCACAGGGATTTGAATAATGTCATCTTGACTTCTATTGCATGCATGATAATCCATAAATTGAGCCAAGCTACTACAACTAAATAATTGTCCCATCCATGGAATAATGGGGATGTAACGAAGAACCTTTTGAGGCACCTTTTTTGTTAGTCAATCTGTTTGATATCTACTTTTATGACATACAGGGCATTGTGTTGCAAATTCATGTTCTTTATAATATGTAATATTATCATTGGGAAAAGCATGTATTGCTTCATACTCCATTCCAATATCTTTCATAACAGTAGATAATTCTCGATATGAGTGAGGTAGAATATTTGATGGTGGTAACAGAAACTGGCCTATCAATCTACAACAAAAAATATAAGTTGTTAATATAAACAATATTAGTGGTACATTATTCAACCTTTGTTAACTATAAAGACATATATGACATACCTTAACATACTTGACATTGTTATGTTGGATAAACCATTCATAACCTTCAAATTAAACAACAACAATACAACAGAGAGAAGAGTTGTTTGGGAGTCTTTGTATAGAGGCTCGTATGCCTTCTCAAGTAGAGGTACATCGAGGCTATCATCATCATCATGATTAGATACGCTTGGACTAAATGCATCATGGATCAATGTATTTATACCATCATCTTCAATTGTGTTTTCTAGCACATGATCATCATCTTCCATGGGATCATTATCTTCACCTTGGATATTTGCACCTCCATGTTCCTCCACTTTGAAAACCATATTCTTCGGATTGTTTTGGTTCATATCATGTACTTCCCTAGGGAGATCAACCTATATAAAATTGATTAACATAAATAAACCATGATAATCAAATCATTATCAAGTGCTTTCATCTGTATATAAATTGTTAAAATGATATAATGAACAAATTACCAGTGGATGATATTCATGCCCCCCTTCAATGTGACCATTCTCCCTACAATGTCTCTTAACTATTTTGATTAGCAGTTTTCTACGGTTTAAGCCCTTACAAATTTTGCAAGGACAATAACATTTTCCATCACCTTTTCTTTTCAAGTTAGACCACAATCTAGTGATTGTCTCCCTATTTTTTTCTTCACTTATATTATTTGACATGATCATTCTTCGCAGGAAGCAAAAATTGGGCTATGAAAACTTCGGTCTACAACTTTCACAAACTAAGCAAAACTGTCAAAAGTACACAAATCTTCTTAGACGTAGCTAAATACTTTAATATTTTAAAAATACTTTCTTTGACTTTATTCCTAAGACATTTAACCCAATCACCTTTTATAACATTTAGTCAATTGCTCTAGTCAAATTTGTGGATAAGATTATTTGTAAAACTTTGACCAACCGACTGAAGGTCTTATTTCACGAGACCTTACAACATTAAGCCACTAAAAGAAATTTCAAAACATATAAGCTAAAAGTCTAGTTAAAATATATGTTAGATTATAAAATATACAATTTTCATACCCGAGCGTATGGCTATAACTCGTGCAACGACCTTCTTTCTTAGTTGTAGAAGCCCTCCAACAATCAAATTATACAAGCTACAAGGCCTAATAGCAATTTCAAAACATATAAGCGACAAGGCAAGACATATTACATGACATGGAAAAAGGAACAAAATTTATAAGCTTTAGCAAGACATATTAAACGACATCATAGTGCTAGAGAGATCACAATTATATGAGTCAAACATAGTCATGAAAAAGCACATAAATTAGGTATTATATGCAATTAAAATATATACAGTTAGATAGGGTCATCCATAGGGCATATTGAAAATGGAGCAATGAGATCTAGTGGGGGTGAAATAGGTGGCCAAACACAAAGGAACAACACAGCAGTGACAGATGCAGATGGAGACGCAGACAAGATGGATCAATGATGGGCAATGTCAGTGGGGTTGTGTTTTGGTGTTGGATTTGCTAGAATGATTTTTATGTTGTGCTTTCACCTAAAATCAAGGTACAAGTGTTTTACTTTGATGGATAGTTTTATTCAATATCTTTTTGAACGCTGAATTCATGAAGGTTTTATGTTGGTCCTAATGTATTTGAATTTTTATATTTAACTTCTTACATATAGTTAGAAGTCCCACGAAGTAGTTGTTATATGGGTTGAACTGATTCTTCCTCTCCTTTATTTTATTGACCAAATTTCTCAAAATTAACTCTTTACATATTGCATTTGATTCCAATTTTCCCTAAATACTTGCAATTGAATATTAAAGATATAACATTTTGTTAACAATCAAGATAATTCTGTGCAATCAGATTTTATTCAAGAAGCAACTTCTTATCACTTTGAAAGGTGACCAACATTGGGTGGATCTACACAATAAATATATAATTCTTGCATAATTTCGATAATGAGTAGAATGTATGTGAGAATTTCAAAACACATTTCAATTGCCCTAGATACATATTCTTGATAGAATCTTCCTAACAGTTTGCATTTCAAGAGTGCAACCATAAGAGCTTATTTGTATTGAATTAAATATGATTAATGTTGTTTGTTGATATTCTTTCTACTGAAAATTGTTTTGGAGCTTTGGTTAGCAATCTGTAGCAATATATTACAAAGATTACAACAAGTAAAACAAGGAGGCTCTTCAATATATTTCTAGTGACATGAAATTTGCAACTATCTTGTTAACTGGCTCTGTTCCGCTATCTATATGTCTTGCCAATAATATTTTAGTAGTTGTGGAATTTTCAAAGAATACACTAAGTGATGTCACTCCTATAAATTTGGTCAAATGTTCTCAATTGAGAATTTTGAATTTCACTCAAAATTATTTCAAAGGTGGGGTACTAGAAGAGTTAGGGAATCTTCCTCTACTTGAGACACTAAATTTTAGTAAAGAAAAAATTGCAAGCTATTATTCCTCCTTCTATTGCAAATTGCACAAAACTTTGAGTATTTGACTTGCAAAACAAAATTCAGGGGTGTATCTCAATTTGGATTGGAGAACTAGCAGAGTTATGATTTCTTAGCTTGTCTTTTAATGAGTTGTAAAACATTCTCTCACCAAAGTTGTTTACGTTCGAGAATCTTCAAATTCTAGATTAATCTCATAATAATTTATGAGGACTAATTCTTGAGAGTTCAGGGATGTTGAATGATACAAAAAATGTGACACAAAGTGAAAAACAAAGCTCTCTCTATCTTCATCCAGGAACTTGATCGTTACCGCCATTTCCATTGTAAACTATCCCTTTCTGGCCTTTATAAACCTCTTATTTCTAAATCTTTCATCAAACCACCAAAAATGGCATGTACTTGGTGCCTTAATCCTTGGCAGTCCACTCTTTGTTTCATCCAAATTTACCCCAATTCTTGGAATGCACTTTGCAAAAAGCTCCTCCATTCCATCCAATGCCCAACTAGAGAGTCTATACCATGATCTTGGAATGGATGTCAGTGTTTGTTTTGTGACATTTCTCAACTTGGTGGAACAACTCCCTCAGCAAAAGCAAAAAACTCTCCATTAATTTATTGTCCATAAAATTTAACATTTTATCAACCCTAGTCTTCTTACTCTTCCCATGATAAAAATTTTGTTGCTTAGTGCAAGTGAGAGTGAAAGCAATTTCCATTACTCCAATTGCAAAAAGCCTCTCAAACAACAATGTGGTTACCAAATCCAACTTGTATCGAGGATTCAATTCTGGGGGCACACAAGACAAACATTCTCAATCATTATCAACCTAATTGATGGTACTTACATGGCACTTCCGACAAGGATTGCCAAGAACTCCCATCACATCACTATCGTTGCCTGCATACCTCATTAAATGGATGAAGTTGGCGGTGGCCAATAAAAGAAAGGAAATAAATAATCACAATGGATGAATTTGATAGTGCCCAATCGGAAATGGTGTTGACCTGTTTATTGCCTTGTCTTCTCAAATGTGATAATTTGGAGTCATCCAGAGAAGCTAATTCTGCATTAATTTGATCTATGTGCTTCTACAAGTGCTAAGCCGCCATTTCCCTTTTATTATTGCATTTAGAATGATTTGTGAATCACCCTCAACATGAATTTTTTTGGCTCCTAGCTGCTTTGCTACTCATACTGCTGAGATAGTAGCCTCTAGCTCCGAAACATGCTCTCTACCATCTGAATCATACTCCATGATCCATCATCATGATGAAAGAGTTCAATGAACCAAAAATTGGATCATGGTGTATGATTTGAAATGTTAATTATAAAAATAATGTTACATAATCAAATTCTAGAAACATACTACAGAATTCAATGTGGCCCGTGGAAGCTTGCTATCTTTAATTAGAAATATACTTATGAGCTCTACGTTCATTTACTTTTTTCAAATTTTATCTCAATTATCTTTTATTCAATATGTTGCATATATGCATCCGATTAATTATTTGCACATCTTGCAACAAAACAAAATTTTAGTTTACATAAGATGACTTTTGTTCAATGGATTGATATGCATTTAGATTATTGGTATATGATTTATTTGCTAAGGAGAGATCAAGGGTTTTTCTATTCATCATTTTATGGTAATCCTAAATAAGGATAACTATGACCCTTGACAAAATAGTTTCTTGACACATCTTAAGTTGCTTTATCTTATGTATTATCTTTATAGACTTATACTAGAACCAACTATACCTAGGACACAATCAACATGGTGAACTAATATCAAACATTTTGTAAGACTAATTAATTCCAATGTTGATTCAGACATTGTGTGTTGTATTAGACCTTCATTACCCATTCATGCTTGGACCATAAATCTCTCCATTCCCAAATAATCTTGGTACAAATTGCCTCATTCCCCTTCATTGTTAATGTTTTTCCCAGAAGTAAGGATAAATAGCAACAAAGAACACAAAAAGGTACAAAAGACACAAGACATTTATTCTGGGAGAACACTTCGGCTTGAAGGGAAAGACCCAACCACACTAGGAAAATATATCTTTTAGTGATATAAAAATGTTCAAGTACAATGCTTTCAACTTGATATGTTATCTCAACACACAAAACAATCACATATATATAATTGAGAGACTCTTCATATCACAACCAATGTTCTCTTCAATTTCCAAATACAAGTCTCTTCATATTTCCAAATGCACGACACATGTCACTTCATATAATATTATCTCAAATATCTAACTATAAATAGAATCCATAGGTATTATCTCAATTTTAATACATAGAGAAAAATCAAAGATAAAGATTTCTATCACAGCTAAAATCTTTAACATTGCTGATGCCAGAGTTCATTGCAAGAAAAAACAAGTGTGTGATACAGTGTTTTTAAGGTCAGGTGCATTAATAAGTACAAAAAAATAAAATAAAATAACCAAGAGATTGCAATAAATTGGGAGGAAGAAGAAACCAATGAATGTGTACAACTTTATTTGTGAGCATTTACAATAGGTTCCAAGGAGTAACTTAAACCTCAACATTCGTCTCTATTGGGATTATGCAAATGCCTATTAATTTCAACAACACCTCTTAATTTCCACTTGCAATAATATTCTTCCTTATGGAGAAACTTGGTTTCTTCTAAATCAATGTGGTATTTTGTATTGAAACAATGCTTAAAAGTGCATATTAGTTTATGTATTCATGTGTAATGTCAGCATTATGTTCTTTATTCCTGAGAGCAATAAAGTGGATAGTTTCTCCAATATTAAGGGAACCATATGAACAATCAATTCTATAGATAGCTAAATTGAAAATTCACAAGTGGTTCTCTCTAGACTCTAAGCTTGCATAGAAAAGATCACATTCCTAATCATCTAGTGAATTAGGCATTATATTGATGCTTTTTCTTAGTCCAATTCTCTAAACCCTACATTGCGACTGTCAGGGATAAGTTATTGTTATTGTATAATCTTATGATGGTGTCTGTTAAATCATAGAAAAAATTGAAAGACTTATACTACATTGACTACTGCTATTGTATTTGCGAGAATTGAATTCTCCTTTGCTATTAGAGATTACCTCTAATGGGGCAGACCATCAAGGTTTGAAAATGATGGCTCACCTTCCCGATCAAACACAACCTGCTATTGCACCTCCATTTGTTATTCCCGTGTGACCATCTCGTATAGATACCCTAATCGAACATTTTCAAGAATATTCCCATGGGATTCTAGCAGTTAAATAGTTTGTACCTCAAACCCTTAATAGTATAGAATCTAATATTCAAGGTTCTCCAATTCAAGAAGAAGGTGAAATTCCTAAATCCGAATTAGATCCCGATACAAGAAGGCGACTTTTGATACTGCAACATGGCCAAGATACTGGGAAACATAATTCAGCTGATCCTCCTATAACTATTAGACCATTGCAAATTTCAGTGCCTCCAAATCAAGTGCCTGGTGGATGGCTTGGAGGAGAAGAAGAGATGAGTCCCAGGCAACTTAAAAGGCCAACTCAAGGACTAATCATTCAGTCTGATTCTCTTTCTTTAGAAAAACAAATTCAATAGCCTTCTTTCAATCATGGTGTGGACAATTCTCTTGCAATTTCTAGGTGTCTAGGCGAGGCTAAAAGGCGACTTTCTGAGGAGGTGGGCATTTTAATTGTTGCTACATTCATCTATTGACTATTATGTATTTGCAATTTATCTGAAAGTGAATTTGTTTGTAAGGGACTTGCTTATTAAAATTTCCTTTCCAGCAAGGAATTTTTTGAGATGACAGAGTAAAAAGTAACCATATAGAAAAATTCTTCTTCTAATAACTATCATCTTGATTGCTATTATTTAGCAACTTTATTCTTTACATTTATATTTTTATTTGCGTGTATCCATGCATGTATATTGGATGTGAAGCATGTGGCTAATTTTGATATCCTCTAATAACTTGACTCAACCTTTAAATTAATATTTTTGAGAGCTTGGCAACATAACTTCTCTTAAGAAGAAAAATATCTATGTTGATTAAGCAGTGTAAGAATATGCACGCCCTCTTTACTAGAGATCTTTGGTTTGAGTCTGGATTGGGTTAAGGTTGTACAACATGGTGAACAATAGATAAATGAAATATCACCTTGTGGACTCCTACAGAGTGGGTCTCTCCCCCAAATTGGTGTTTAACGAGGCAGTGACCATAAAAAGCTACACAAAATCAATTGGTGCCAAGTTTGACATAAATTAGGTGTCAGAAATAGAAAAAATGTCAGATGAAATGTGAAGCAAAAATTCAGTGGAATTGCGAGTTTTGCAAAATTTATCTGTTATTTTCAGAGAGAGATTTGACAAGCTTAAGTTAATGTATATGCAATTATAATGCAAATTCTAGTTTTGACTTGTATATCGAAATGTTGGTGGATTTTTTAAACTAAAAGTCTTATTTTGATTGAGCTAATCAGAAGATGAAGAATCTTCCATGAACAAAGTGCCAACTAATAGCAATCCAAGAGGAGGTAACATACTCAATGCTTCGAATGCTATGAGAGTTTTACAAGAAATTGCAATGAAATGTGGAACAAAGGTATTCAGCTAGGATTTGTCACACTATCATTTGCTTTGTATCATGATTGTCTTTGTATCTTGTCAGCTGCTAGATTTCTGATTAGCTATTTCTCAGTTATGGCTGTTTTTTGGATAAATAAGCAGATTCAAGGGGATCTTATTTCTCAAAATAGAAACATGATGAATGTTATATTTTCTAACTCAAAGGATGACTTTACTTGGGTTCTAACTAATTTCTATGACCCCAACTCCAAGTGGGGAAGAAAGGCTTTGTGGGAAGAAATTTCTAACTAGAGAGGAAGATTTTTTTATTGATGAGAATTGGATTGTTATGGGGGACTTCAATACCCCTCTAAAAGAAGCTATAAAATGGGGAGGTAGTTAGACTAATATGGATAATAGATTAGATTTAATGGACTTTATTGATAATCATCTTCTTCATGATCTTTACTTGCATGGGATTGAGTACACATAGACTAACAGAAGAACTAGAAAGGATCTCATTCAGGTCAGGTTGTATTGAGAACTTATTAGCAATGATTGTTTCCTAAAATACAAATTTTCTCTCAGTACTCAAGTCCATGTGGGGTCGGACCATTACCCAATTTTTCTAGTGGCTAATAAGCTTAACTATCAAAGAAATTTCCCCTTTAGATTTGAAAAAATGTTGACTCTTCATCCAAACCTAGATAGCCTCATAAAGGAGTGGTGGGGTAATAATGTGGAAGGTACAACAATGTTTAAAGTTGCAGCTAAATTGAAAACTATCAAGAAAAATATTTAAAAATGGAACAAAGACACCTTTGGCAACATCTTTGAGAATTGAAAAAAGATTTTGGAGGAACTTAAGGAAATATAACATAGGATTCAGATTGATGGTTATGAGGTTGTCTCAAGGGAGGAGGAAAGCATCAAACTGGTTGATTTTCATGACATTATTACTAAGGAGGAGATGTTTTGGAGGCAACATTCTAGAAAGGTTTTTCTGAAGGAAGGTGACCATTATACTAAGTTCTTTCATATGACTACTCTGAAGCATAGGATGGCTAATAGAATTTCTAGACTTAAAATAGAAGAGGGATTTACTAAAAATGAGGAGATTATTAAAAGGGAGGTATTGGAGTTTTTTACTAACTTGCTTAACAGTGACCCCAATTTAGATTTGGAAAACTAGAATTTGCTTCTTGATTGCATCCGTTATTGTGTCTCTAAGGATAAAAATAATTTTCTCACTTCTATCCCTTGCTCGGATGAGATCTCCAAGGTTGTTTTCTCTTTTGAGGGAGATAAAGCCCCTGGTCCTGATGGGTTTCCTTTTTTGTTCTTTCATCATTACTAAAACATCATTGGTATTGATGTTTGTAATAGGGTCAAGGAATATTTTGGATCTAGGAATATTCTTATAAAAGTGAATTGTACATTCATTGCTCTTATCCTGAAGAAGCTGGGAGAAAATAGCTTGGATCAGTTTAGGCGTATCAACCTGTGTAATTCTTTTTATAAGTTTATTTCCAAAGTGTTGATCCTTAGAATTCTGCCTCTTCTTCTAGTTGTCATCTCTAGAAAGCAAAATAGTTTTTTTCCTGGCAGAAAGATTTTGGATTCCATTATTATTATTCATGAAAATATTCATTCCCTTTTAGTGTCCAAGAAAGAAGGGTTTTTTCTTAAGCTTGATCTTTCCAAAGCTTATGAAAGAGTTGATTGGAACTTCTTTATCCAAGGTCTTGAAGCATTTAGGTTTAATAAGAGATTTTGGGGTTTGATATTCATGTTGTTTTCATCAGCTTCCTTCTTAGTTCTTGTAAGTGGATCTCCTACCTCCTTCTTTAAAGCTTCTAGTGGTCTCAAACAAGGGGACCCAATCTCTCCTATTCTCTTCATTCTTTTGGCTGAATGTTTGGGGAGATTTGTGGAAAATATGGTGATGAAGGGGGACTTTGTGGGCCTTAACCCTTCCTCTTCTGCTTTAATATGCTCTCATCAAAAATTTGTTGACGACTTTATTGTTATGGGGGAGGCCTCGGTTAGAAATACTAGGAATATTAAAAAAGCTTTGGTTGACTATGGGAATGCTTCTAGCCAAATCATTAATTGGAGCAAAAGTGTGATGTACTTCATTAATGTTAGTTAGGCTAGGAAAAATAAAATCAAAAAGATTATTGGCTATGAGATTCGCTCTCTTCTTGGATCCTATCTAGGGTTACCTCTGAGTTTAAACCCTCCTGATAGCTTTTGAAATTCACTGATTCATAAAATTCACTTGAAACTTGCTAGTTGGAAAGGCTCCCTCCTTGGTCAAGCTAGAAAGGTAATTGTGTTGAAGTCCATCCTGCAAAGTGTTCTGCTTTATGCTTTGAGTGTTTTTAAAAATTTGAGAAAGTTTTCTCTTGCAATTGAGAAAATTCAAAAGATCTTATGGACTGGCATGAAGACTAAAAAATGATTACCACTGATTGCTTGGGAAAATGTTTGTATGCCCCTTAAGAAGGGTGGGCTTAGTTTGAGAAGAATTACTACAATGAGTGAATTTTTATTGGAAAAATTATTATGGAGATGGCATAAAGAGGAAGGGGAATGGAAGAACATTTGGGTTTATAAATACAACAATGATAACCATGATTTTAATCATTTCCTAAATATTGATTTGGAACAAGGGGGATCCATGATCTAGAACAATGCCCAAAAACTTAAAAACATTATAAGGAAAGGAGTTAGTTGGAAGGTGGGAAATGGAAGAACAAATCTCTTTTGGAAGATATTTGGATATTGGATCACCCACTTTGTGATGATCCAAGGTGGAAGAGTTATATGGATCAATGTAAGAATCTTATTAGTACTCTTGTGGCGGATTACTGGAAGAATGATATGTGGTTGGACCTTAAAAGGGTGAATGACAACTTGGTTGATCTTAATAAGCATCTAAATGCTAACTTTTTAAGTCAAAAGGAGGATGATCTGATATGGAAGCCTGATCCTAGTGCAATGTTCTCTATATCCTTAGCCTATGCTAACTCTTTTGAATTATATGAAGAACCTTGCAAGGCTAAGGCTTGGGTGAAAGGAATTACACCTAAAATTAATATCTTCTTTTGGATTCTTCTATAGAATAAGATATTAACTCTAGACAATTTAAGGAAGAGAGGTTTCATCATTATGAATAGGTGTGTTCTCTACAAGAATTATTATCAATCAATCAACCATATTACTTTGAATTTCCCCTTTACCAAAAAGCTTTGGGATCAGGTTTGTAACTTTTTGAATATAGATTTGGTTTTCCCTGCTACTATTCAATTGTTCTTTACTAGTTGGAAACCTCCTTGCAAGAATACTTTGATTTTAAAAATGTGGGATTTCATTCTTCCTTACACCTGTTGGGGTATTTGGAAGGAGCATAATGAAAGGGTCTTTAAAGGAGTGGAATCCAGTTTCGACGAAGTATTTTTGTAAAATTAAGGTCCTATATAATAGAGAATATTAAAGTTAATGGTTCTAGACATCAAACTCATAATGATTGGGAAGACTGTGTGTTTCATAAATGGAACCTTATGAGCTTGTGTAAGGATATATAGGAAGCTAATCCAAGGGATAGTGCTGAATGGGATAGCCCACCGAAAAATTGGCTCATGATAAACTTTGATGGGGCTTCAAAAGGGAACCTAGGCATTGCTGCGTGTGGAGTTGTTATCAGGAACTCTTATGGTGATAAAGTGGAATGCATGGCTATTCCTATTAGTAGTCAAACTAATCATGTGGCCGAAGCTTGTGCTACTCTTCATGGTCTTATTTATGCAAAGAGTTTGAATTTGAGAAAGGTTTGGGTGGAAGGAGACTCTCTCAACATCATAAATTGTCTTAATAAAATTACTCAGCCTTCATGGACTATTAGTAATATTATTTTTTAGGATATTCATGTTATCAATTCCTATGATATATGTATTGTCACCCATAACTTTAGGGAAGCTAACTATGCTACTGATTGGGTAGCTAATGTGGTATGCTTAAGTGTGCATAAAGTTATTTGCGATAATAATGAGCCTTTACCTACTGATGGTTGCCACTTTATCAATTATTATAAATTAAGATGTAACCAAAAATGTTTTAATAATGATGATGTCACATATTTGTAATTATGTGTTGATCACTCTTGGGTTGTGTTGGGTTATGATTTTTAGAATGTTGAGCTTTAATTTGCATAGATTATCGGTTGTTGTTACCATTTTGTTATTCAAATGCAATATTGTTTTTGGTAGCAGTGTGTATCGGGGGTTTCAGAGAGAGAAATCCAGTGACATTAAAGGGGGGAATATGGGAGGAAAAAGGAAGAGAGTGGAACCTACAAGTTGCAAGGAGTGGATGAAGAAAATGGATGTGTGGGAAATTTTAAGGTGGGCAAATTTCATAGATTATATGGAAAGGCTCAAGGGTAATAATCTTGCTATTACTCAACAATTCATTAAAACTTGGAAGGATGACTCTATCATGGTTGGAAACCAGTGTATGGAAGTGATTGAAGAGGTGATTATGGAGGATATGGGGTTGGATATGGATGGCATGAACTTTTATTGGGATAGGAAGTTGTTGGACATGGCCATTAATGAATTTGTGGAATTGGAAAATGAGGGAAGCTTATTGGTGAAAATTGGTAACTCTTATTTCAACCCTGCCTCTATTTCTCAACCATGGAGAGTTGTGTTGTTTGTCATTATGGAGTATCTTACTTTGGATGGTAGGTTAAAATTTTTATATGGGTATCATTATATGTTAGCTAATCACTTTACACATGATGTGAGGATCAATTTCCCCTTTTATTTGATGCAGTCTCTAAGCTTCTCCATCCAAACAATTCAATATGATCTTAATGGAGAACATGTGTGTCATGAGGGCCTTATGGTTCTTATTATGAATGTGTTAAAATCCAAAAAGGATGTGAAACCCATGGGTAGCTTGAAGGCTGTGGAATATGACATGAAGGGAAATCTCTCAGAGAAAGGTTATGACTTAGATACTCAAGATGATGCAAAGGGGGGTAATGAGTGTTTGGAAAGAGGTTTTGGGTGTAGCTCTCAGAAGAAGAAGAAGATTGACGAAGGGAGTGTCTCTAACCATGAAAGTAATTTTGTGGAGGAAATGGTAAGAGATTACTAGAAGAAAAGGAGTGGTGGTAAAGGAAAGGGTTTTAAGGGTCACAATGATGTTAGGGTTCCTACCCCACCAAATGATGAACCTCTATCTCACATAATGGAGAGGAAGTGAAAATCTCTAAGGCTTCAAGAGGAGAAGATTTAGAAATCTATGAAGAATGTGGAGTTGGAGAAAAAGGATGAGGGGGATTAGGAGCAAAATCCTAATTTTGATGATAAAATAGAGGGTGTGATTGGTTCTACCAAAGGTCTACTAGGAAACCCTAGGACCTTTTTGAAGGAAATTGGCATGCTGAAACAACAAATGTAGTTTATTGGTAAGGAAGTGGAGTGGGTTAGCAAATTGGCCAAAGGAGAGTGTACCTTAGGCCAACATATTAATCGGCTTTCAGAGGTAATTGGAAATACTAAAGAGGTTAAAAACCTTATGCATAGGATTCCACAGCTCGAAGTTAAATATAGGGTGCTAGAGAAGGCTAATAGTGATAATCAAGGGAAGGTGACTAGGTTGGAATCCAAGTTGAATAATATTGAAAAGATTATCAATCAAATGGAAGACAATAATAGCAAACCTCTTAAGGCTATGGTAGATAATGTGGGCAATCTTATGAAAATGTTTGAGCAAGACAGAGGACAGGATTCCCCTTTAGTGGTAGAGAACCAGGGTCCTAGCAAATGCACTCAGGCTCACTCAAAGAAGAATGAGGAAGTGAACAAGATGGAAGAGGTGAAGGCCACTGTAGAGAATATGCAGGGCTGTTGACCTAATAAAGACTATTTAGCTAGTCGGGTACTGGTCTTTTGCTATCTTTTTGCTGTCCTTTTCAGCTCTATTTTTGGTGGCCTCCTATTTTTTCTTTTTGGAGGCCTGTCTTATGTTGATCTGTGCTATTATATTCTATTGTTAGCTTTACACTTTCATTTTTGACTTATGTTATTATGTAACAGGTTTTGGGTTCTTTAAAACTTGTTTTTACTTAATCAAAACTAGAAGTGAATAGATTATCCTTTTAATGAGGAAAATGAATTGGTTATTTGTACTACTATTAAATTATATTTATAATATGAATCATTATTATTGTATTTACTATAGGCTATACTATGGAAGTCACACATGCTTAATTAGTTATTAATATCTTTGATTTCCACCAATTAGATTTATGTATGTTTAAATTTTATTATCTTTTTAAACTTTTCTGAAGTATACATATGAGTTTTTAAATTTTTTAAATCATTTAAATTATTTTCATACAATTTGATTGGCTAAAATATTTGAGTGCTATAGGAAGCAAAATGCTACCCATAATTTGAGGCAATGTTCTAGGATGCATATATATCTTTGTGTGTGTGTGTGTGTGTGTGTGTGTGTGTTTGTGTGAAGTTTAATTTTTTCTACAACCATAAAGTTTTTTTCTTACATATTCTACATGGATTAATATTAATATTGATGAAATATTAATCAAATTTGAAGCAAAAATTAACACACTTAGAATAAATATTTTTAGATATCTTAAGGTAAACATCCAATCATATTAATAGTATAGAAAAAATTATTTTATTTTAAGAATTTCTTTTCTTTTTAAATTATTATTTTTTGTTACAAAGATTGATATTAATATTGATGCAATATTAATCAAATTTGAATAAAAATTGACACACTAAGAAAATATATTTTTATATAGCTTAAATAACTTAAATATATCTATAGAATATATTCTATAACTAAATCCTCCACTATTTTAGTCTTTTATAACAATTATGTTTAGAATGTTCTACTCAGATCCTATATAATTAAAAATGATATAACCTATCAATACAATTTTCCTCTATTCTCCTTTTATTTATTAAATTTATTTAATAATTTTATAAATGCTAATTTTGAATTCAAGTCACTACGTGGCACTTATTTTCTTATATGATTTATTAGACATTTTTTCTCATCTAATTTTACTCATATTTGGAAAATATTTTTTATTGTATTTATTGTGAGATTCTTGGGTGCAATTTAGTTGGTGAATAGTTATATGTTTGGTGCATTAACTTTCCATCTATATAAGTATTTAAGGAAATTAAAGTACAATTTAAATTAATGTTCACAATTTGAAAAATACTTTCCATTTCATAAATTCAAAAGAATAAATCATTTCAATAGACTAAAGAGGGCAAGCCTCAATTTATAAAATATTATCACACACAATATACTATTCTTACATTTAATTTTTCCACTATATTACTACTATACAATCAAATAATTAAAATTATTATATATTATACAATATAATTAATATAAAATATTGCTCTTTGTAAATTTTAAAAAATCATATAAATTCAACCATTCAAATAATCTAAATAGTTTCAATGGGCCCTTGGTCTACTATTGAAGTTGAATGGCTCACAAAGAGCCCACCAGGGATCAAGTTGTGTTGAGTGCAAGGCTCAAATACATCACAAGGGATGAGGCCTGGATCCTGCCCTAGGTGAATTTGGCAGCGTGGATGCTCCTTAGTCCTCGATTCTTAGTCGAAGAGGTTTCAAGCACGCATGGGCCCATATCGGTTACCTCAAACTTGTTTGTGAATAGTTACAATTAAATTTTTCTATATTGTTAAGATTTTACTATTTCAACTACAGGTACACTAGCCTCAAATTAAATAAATAGGAGTTAACAAACCAGAAAGTACTAACTACTAGTAGCACTTCAATAGAATTATTTTATTAATTAATAATCATTATTACATGCATTATATAATATCCTTTTTAAATATAATTATTTTTTAATATATTACAATTTAAAATATAATTTTATAGTAATTTAATTATATAATAAATTTTTTTCAAAATATTATTTCATTAATCAAAAAAAACTTTCTGCTTGTCATAGAAACTTTCTAATTTTTTATCTTATATATTTTAGTGGATTTGCATGAGTGGCTTTTGTGAAATAAAAAAAAAATTGTTAGAAAATTTTCACTTTTTATTTATTATCTTTTGAATTATTAAATAAGAGCAAGAATAGTTTTCAATTGGATTAAAATCTTTCTATTCTATTTTGATTTGAATAGATTATTTTACTTGACTTTTCTGAATTTTGTGAATTTTTGTGGCATGAGATTGAGGTTTTTTTTCTTTTCTGCCCGAAGTATTATGGAGATTTTTTTTAGTTACTTCATGCAAAAATCTAATGATTGCTTAGAAAGTGGCTTGCGATTGTATTTGACAAAATAATTTCTGTTTCTTTTCGACATTCTCACTGAAAATAAAAACTCATTTTTTTGAAAGGACAATTTTGCATGATGGCACAAAGTACAAACCATTGAGCAAAGCTTTGTGGCACGGGACATGAAAAAAATGCAGAAAACTATAGGCTTTATTAGGAAGCCATTTTAAAAAAGGCCTAGAGCTGCTAATGTTATTGTTTGTGTATAAAATTTATGACGAAGCAACAAAAAATTCATTTACTTATAGGTTTATAAACATTCCATGTGGTTTGTGGCAGTTGCATGGTTATTTGCTCCATTCTTATTTAGCCAATATAGGTTTGAATGACAAAAGATTGTTGATTATTAGGAAGGTTGGAGAAAATGAATAAACAATTGGGGTGTGCCTACAAATAAAAGTTTGGAATCTTGGTGGGGTGTTGAACAAGAGCATCTTGAACATAAATGTAAGCACTTAGCTACTCTATCCATTTTTTACCTTTTTATTTATTTATTAAAAGCTTTTAATTTATGATAAGTTTTTCGTTTCTAATTTCCTTTCATTTTTTTCATCTAAATTTGTGAAGTTTTTATTTTATGATAATATAAATGTGATGATACTAAATAATAATAAACTGTTAGTGTACATAATTAATTACTATTACACTTTACTTAAGTTTACTTAGAATAATGCATTTTTATATTAGTTGTCCTGTAGACACTTAGGAATATGCATAGACATATGAGTTGTCTTATTGATAACAAAGGAGTTAGGAACTGAGCACATGGTGTCTACAACATCTCTTTATGAGATACACCTATGTAAACTTATCCTCTTGCCATCGCACAAACTGTTGAGGTCAATGGATGATAATCCACTCTTGGTGGACATGTGCTTAGTTGTGATGTGTACCTCTTTGTTGACTCCTAGTCATTCTAGTTGTCTTTATATACAAGGCACTTCTAGTGTGTATTCATCTCATATCTAATTATCTAATATCCAATCATCTAATATCCATTCTTATTTGATCATCATTTGTCTCTCTTGTGCTATCTATTGAGCTTCTTGATCTTGGCATTGAATTATTGCCTTAGGAAAATTCTTACATGGTATCAAAGATACACCAAATTATTACATGGTATGAAAGTCATGGGAGTTTTATTGCATAGCCATTGGAGAGATTTGTTTTTACAAGTCAAGATTGGAACTTGCTGGTGCAATTCAAATATTGGTATCACATTCAGAAGGTCAAAAAACCCCCAAATTGACTTTTGTTTCATCAAAATCGAACATTTGAGGTAAAATTTAGTCATTTGATTTTTGAATGTGTGACGACGGTGATTCAGTAGAAATAATTACAGAGTTGATTTTCAAACAACGATATCTCCCTCATACGGACTCCTTTTTTTGAGCAATTTTTCTTTTGGGGTAGAATTTCATGATCTACACATTGGTGCAAGTTGTTTGTGATAACTGTTCCTGACTTTTTTAGAAAATTGCCAATCCCAATTTTTTATAACTTCAGAGGCTTCATTCAAACTCATATGGACACATATTTAGGTCATTTCTTTTTTGAAAGTGCATGATTTTTTGTCTACTTTCTAGATGTGGTTTTAGTTTAGAGTAATTTTGAGTAGACATAGTACTTTTAGAACTTGGTCAATTTTTGGCCGATTTTGACACTTGTAACTAATTAGATCCTTAAGAGGTCTTGTGTCTTATTTTGTTGAGTCATATATAGCTTCATATTTTTAGTTGTCAATATCAAAAAATAAGAGTTCCACTTTGACCCAACATTGGAAAGTGGCTATTTTTCTTGCACTAAATATAAAGTGCGAAAAGCATTACTTTTGTCAAGGTTCTTTGATTGAGCGAAAGAGGGGCTGTGTCTTGTGTTCTTGTGTCTCTCTTTCTCTCTTGTGCTCTTTTAAATTTTTGCATCATGGGTTCACCTAAAACTCCACTTTTAGCTTCACACAATTATACTACATGGAAGGATATTGTATGAAGTAGACTAATGGAAAAAGGTTTAAATCTATATGTTGATGGTACAATTGCAAAACTCATTGATGCTAATGTAAAGGTTGATTGGAAAATTAAAGACAACCAAGCTTTAGGAATTATTAGGACTTGTGTTCATAGAGACCTCTTCTTCCACATTCCCAACTTTAAGGATGCCAAGGGTGCTTGGGACACATTTGAAGGGTTGTATGGTAAGGTGGATGAGGAAAAGGGATTCCAAATCGAGGATGATCTACTTCACTTGGATCCTAAGAATTTTGACACAATTCAAGACTATGTCAACAAAGCTAATGAGTTGAGAGCACTACTTAATGATTGTGGTAATCCCATGAAGGATGATAGATTGATTCACCACATATTGAAGAGGTTGCCTTTAGAGTATGCATCTTTTGTTTGAAGTTACAACACTCACAAGTTGATCATGAAAAGTGCCTTCACTAAGCCTTCATTTGATGCATTAGCAGAAATGTTGATGTTGGAACAATTCAAGTTGATAGATATGGGAATTCTCAAGCCATCAAAGTCCAAGGCATTGGTGGCTATTAATGAGAACCAAACAAATCAAGGTGGAAAATGTTTTACCAACAACAAGAAAAAAGTAGTGGAAGCCAAAATCACAATCATAGACACAATAATTTTCCTCGTCACAACAAGGCAATTCTTCTTCCAACAAGAAGGGAAACAACAACAAGAAGGATAAACTATTTTGTGCATATTGCAAGAAACCAAATCATGATGAGAATCATTGTAAGACTAAGAGAATATATGAGTTGGAAAACTTACTTAGGAAGAACAAAATCAATGTGCCAAATGCTTCCAATGATTCAAATCCATCCACTTCAAAGGGAAAAGGGCAAGCACTTATGACAAGTTCAAGTTCTTCAGGGGAATGGATTCTTGACTCAGGTGCCTAATATCATATGGGTTCTTGAAAAGGACACTTTCCTTCATTGGAACAATCTAAGGTACCTTACATCTTTGTAGGGAATGAAACACAAGTGAAAGTTGAAGGGAAAGGACAAGTTGAGATGGAAAATGGAGAGTTCAAAGATGTTCTCCATGTTCCTAACCTTAGCATTAATATCCTTTCAATTTACCAAATCGCTCACTATGGAGGTGGAAATAAAGTTGAGTTCCTTCCTAATTCAGTAATGGTGCAAAATCTTAAGGATGATTTATTGATTGCAATGGGTAAATTTAATCATGAAACAAGGCTTTATTCTTTATCCGACTTTGTGTCTAAGTCTCCTTCACATGCATTGTTGACACATTCACAATCACAAAGTAAATTATGGCATGAGTGGTATAGACATCTTGCCTTCCACTATCTTCATAAAATTAGCTCAAAAAATATGGTCAAAGGTCTACCTACAATCAACCTTTCTAAGGGTGAATGTTCAAATTGTTCAATAGATGTGCATCTAGAAGAGAAGTTTAACAAAAGGAAGTCTTGGAGAGCATCAATAGTTCTTGAGTTGGTTCACATGGTTCTAGCAGGCCCTTTTTCAGTGACATTAGTTAGCAAGGGTCACTATGTCCTCACTTTCATTTATGATTTTTCATGCTACACATGGGTCTACTTTCTTGATCACAAGAATGAAGTGTTTGATAAGTTTATAGCCTTCAAGAGTCGTGTTGAGAAGAAATCAAGTAAATCCATCAAGGTTATTCATATGGACAATGAAAGTAGATATGTGAACTCTAGACTTGGAGACTTTTGTGAACTTGAGGGTATTAATCTTCAAAACCTTGTCGCATTTAGTCCACAGAAGACAAGTGTTGCAGCAATGAGGATTAGAACTTTTAAGTCAATGACAAGTTGCATGATTCAAGCTAAGTCTCTTGATCCATCACTTGAGGTAGAAGCTATAAGCAGTGCCAATCACATCATTAATAGGTCTCCTCATAATGTCTCAGATGGAATGACTCCTTTTGAGGCATGGTGTGAAAGAAAAAAAATTGTGAAACACTTCAAATTTTTTGGTTGTCCAGCATGGGCATAAATATCTTCAAGGGAAAGAAAGCCACCACAACCAAGGCCTTGTACTTTCATTGGATATGAAGAAAGATCTTCAAGGGAATGCAAGGCACCACCACCAGGGCCTTGTACTTTCATTCGATATGAAGAAAGTGTTAAGGCATATAGACTTATGGATCTTAAGACTCATGAGATATTCATGGAGCGGAATGTTCACTTTGAGAAAAGTTCACCTAGCTTATCCTCTAGTCCTCTCCATACTTCATGCATTATGGAAATTGATAGTGACAATAGTGATAGTGATTCAATAGATTCATATGTGGGGGAATCCTTTTGACAGATGCAGAATGAGGTCACAACATCACCAAATTCCACATGCATACATTGCTAAAGTGATAGTTTCGTGTAATTCAGTACAATTGGGTACACGTTGTCTTCCAGTTCCAACATCAAGGATGACTACATGATAGATATTTTAGGTCTTTTTGTGGAGTCTTACATAGAAGATATGGGAGATATTATTGATGATATACATCTCTTTGATGAAGAAGATCCTTCTTTAGTTGTTGTGAGGGAACACTCTGACCCTCTTGTCCATTCTCTACATGATTAGTCTTACATGGTTGATATGATTGTAGATCCTTATGTACAACATTTGCAGGATATCTCTTTATCATTTGAGGAGATAGTTTGTTCTTTGGGATATGTTCTACATCCATCCTTGCTAGAACTAAAATTGGTTCTTTTTAATAGTGTTGGAAGGTGTGACTGTCAATATTGACATAGGGACAGTTGAGCAGTTTTCACTGACACCATTCATCTTGAGGATTCTTTCTACACATTGGGGAAGCATCTCATATGTACCTATGACATTGTTTCTTTCTAAGGGGAGGAACATTATTCAGCAATCATGGGTCAAATTCTACATTCATCTTGGAGTATCTATCACTAATGAGCATTCTATATTGAGGGGGGACTACCTTGTCTCCTTTCTTCTTCTACTTCTTTTCTCTTGTGGGGGGGACCTTTTCCTCTTATGGGTTTTTTTTCCTTCTCATACTTCTATATTGTATATACATGATGTATGTTGTAACATGAGGGGGTCTTAATTACTCCATCCATCCATGCATCTTGTCTTTTCATCTCTCTTTTTGGCGTAAAATTTTTCCCATGAGGTTTTCTCTCTTTCTCCACTTTATGAGAGATTGCATTGCATATTGTACATGGGTACCCAACATGGCCTAGTAGCCGGGACCCATATAGCATTATCATCTAATTTTTGTGAGCTTAAGTGCATTCTCCTAAGTTTCACTTAAGGGGGGGTGTTAGTGTATATAGTTAATTATTATTACACTTTACTTAAGTTTACTTAGGATAATGCATTTTTATATTAGTTATCATGTAGACACTTAGGAATATGCATAGACATATGACTTATCTTGTTGACAACATAGGAGTTAGCAACTTATTTGAGAACATGGTGTGTGCAACAACTCTTTATGAGATACACCTATGTAAACTTATCCTCTCATCATCACACAAACTTCTATGCTCAATGGAGGATAATCCACTCTTGGTGGACATGTGCTTAGTTGTGATGTTTATCTCTTTGTTGACTTTCTAGTCATTCTAGTTATCTTTATATACAAGGCACTTCTAGTGTGTATTCATCTCATATCCAATTATCTGATATCCATTGTCATTTGATCATCATTTATCTCTCTTGTGCTATCTCTTGAGCTTTTGGATCTTGGCATTGAATTATTGCCTTAGAAAAATTCTTACATGGTATCAGAGCTATACCAAATTCTTACAGAAACATATATATTATGTTTCTTACTTTTTATTGAGTTTGGTTAGATAAGTTTTTTCGTTGTGTAATAATGAGTTTCCAAACACTATAAATGTAAATAGTATTTATATGTGAAATTATACATGTATATTAGTTGGGTAACCTTTTATTCTATTTGGTTGAATGATTTTTGCAATTTATTTGATTGTGTAATAATGAATGTTTAAAATGAAGTTATACAATTATATCAGTATTTTTTATTAGATTTTGTTGGATGAGATATTTTGATGAATTTTGTAATATAATTGTTTGTCTAATTTTTATAAAATTTAAGTTGTAAAAGTATACATGTAAAGTGAAATTATATACTATAAGGTTTCATCCAAATTAAATTGGCACTTTCCTATGGACTTATTGTTGCATGCACAAAAGCATGCAACTACTACTTTATTATAATAATAGAATATAATTATATTATAATTATTTTAGAACAAAAGACAAAAGTGTTGTATTATAATTTGGTGAGACTTGATACATGTGTGCATGGATGCCATGTGAATGTGGGGTTCTTCCAAATTGAAACTGTTCAAGGTCAGGAAATGCCTCGTTATATGCTAGTGTGTTTCATGTAGGAGGTAGAATCACAGTTTATTTACCCCCTTCATTTGGGTAGGTAGTTCTTCTCCGGAAAGGTAATTTCTCAAGATATTTTAGTTCCTCTATATAACGTAGAAAAAATTGGTTGGTTTATCCATATAGAAAGGAATGTAATCAATTAGGTTTAGTAGACTTCAATTTTAGATCTTCACGTCTTGAAAAACTCCAATGAGTGAAATTGATTTAGGATTACCCCAATTTTGAAATGCTTAAGATTATATGAATGATTATACATTTAGCAATTACATTTAATTTTGAGGATAACAACCACTTGTTTAATTATCCTTAATGTTCCTTTTGATTTAACTAGGACCAAATTTATGCCAGTTGAGTGGATAGATATTCTTAAAGCATTAGTTTTTTCTGTGCCTTTTTTTGCAATGTTTAAAAGATAATAAAAAAATATTTATGCTAGTTAAAAGAAATAGTTTCGTCCTGTATCTTAAACGTCTATTCCCCAATATCGTTTCCCAGGTGTTGGTGGAGGGATCAAAAACGTCAAACAATGGCCCATAAGGATTGCCACTTACATAGAACTTTCCGTCAGCAAAAAGGCCTCTGTAGTAGAGCATGTGGGAGATGACGTTCATGTCAGGGAGAGCATCCCACTTGTCCTCCTCCACATTGTAAACTGATGCGCTAGGGACGGGGATTCCACGCCTGTCACTGCTAGACCCTCCAGCGACGTAAATGAGTCCCCTCTGCTCATCCGCTGCGCACGCAAACTCAATCGCGGGCGTTGGCATGCGGCTGCCCTTCCGCCATTGAAAAGAAGAGAAGTCATACAACCACGTACAACTTCTCTTGTACCCTGATACCAAATCCGTGATCAAAACCAGTTTTTGTTTCACGAAATGAAGATGGCAGCGAATGATGCGCCTCGTATCTATTGGAATGGGTGGTAGACTTTTGCAGGAGTTCTTCTCTGGGTTGTATACCACGACTCTCTTGCGAGTGCTCTTTATTTCATGGATCATACAAATCCGCTGCTCCGAAATCTTCAACTTTCTTCTTTCCTCATAAAAGTTGGGGCTTTTCAATGCAGCATTCCAGCTTTTGGAAACACCTCTCAGGTTTCCATGCGAGCTCAACTCCACCCTCACCAAACACTGCCACGCAACATCATCTGGAAGACGAGGAAAAAGAGTTCCCATGCCAAATCACAGCAGCGCACGGTATTACTTTACTCAAAATAATTTGCAATCTCTCAGGATTTAATAGATAGAATGCTCTAAATCTGTTATCAACTTGGTCGGTGTCTCTATTTATACTCGAGTAATTCTATTTCTATTTCTATTTATACACTACTTCTCTTTCCATATATACACTACAATTTGTTTTCTTTTTTGGTCAAACGATTAGGTTTTTTTTTTTCTCGATTTACTCATCAAGTCATCGGATTTACTCATCAAGTCATCGGTCTCTGCTAAATCAATATAGAAAGGGTCCTCTTCGGGGGGGGGGGGGGGGGGGTGGGGTTGTTGATCAGGGACTGTAGGTTCCTTTCCCTCCCTCTGACCACTGGCCCTCTATGACAACAATAGTATTAGTATTATAAAAAATACTCCAAAACAATGAAGAAAACAACATTAAAAAAATAACATTTTGCTTTTATCTAGTTTACACAATTACAATGAGTTTTACTTGCTCAATTGTAGATGAGCCGGGAACATCGCCAACATCCCATCTGGGCGGTTGCTCCATATTGTGCCCCTGTGTCAAAGATCAAGTATAAAAATGTTAGCCAAAAATTTATTGACTAAATGTTATGTTGGAGTCATTGATTAGAAGTTGGTTTAATAGTATGTACCACCCCCATGATAGTAGCCTCATTTGTATCTATGTAGTTCAAATTGTAATCAATAAGAGGCTCTTCCCCTACACGTATTGATTTTATCGCATAGATGAATACACAATTTCTCTCGCGGGCCTCAAATATGCAATTGGGTTGCTTTATAGTTGACCCAAGTCGTGTACTATTTATAAAACCCACAATATTCCCTATTGATTTTGGCCTTCCATCAATGTATATAGCCACACTTTTACTTTGATTATTGTCTTGCTGTTGTATATAATTTTTCAAGAGGGCATACCTACACATACTTTTTTTATATTGAACAATATGCATCCAAATTTTGTAATTGTAACATGGTCCAACATAGTCCATCAATTCAGAAACTTTTTTGTAAGACACCTTTATGCCTTCCATAGAAAATAGGCCCAAACCATGTAATGATGATGGTGCTATGCGATATATCCTCTCATTAACATAAAAATTAGTGTTTATTGGAGGAAGTTCCTTGGGTGCCCAATGTTTCTGTAGATGTTGGTACCTCAAGAGCACCTCGATGTCACCTTCTGTCTCATCATCATAAGAACATGACCCCCCTTGAGCAAGTAAAAAATTCATGTGTTTATTGAATTTCCCTCTAGTCCTTTGAGCTCTAGTTAATCTCCCTATTCTAGATATACTGCATGTCTCACTTTCCTCTTCTATTCCTATATTTCCCTCACTCGAGGAAAAGACTTCTGACAAATACCTATTCACTGGTACCTACAAATGGGAGAGATCTTAGAGTATATCAATCTTACTATTGATAAGTGTATTAAATAGACCGTCTATAAAGAGTATTGACTTATACCTGTCGATCCATGAGACTATGCGAGATGCTCTTGAAAGGGGTTTAGTTTCCTGCAAATGTAATTCAATTATCGTGAGCATAATCACATCATAATCATAATCACATCCATCATAAGCATCACATAAAAATTAAAAACATTAAAAGGTACACAATATAACACTTAAATCAGGCTCACATTATAAGCCTACTAGGGAAGTAGGCCTAGTGAAGGGCTAAAACTGGGTTTTTGTATCAACTGATGAGTTGAAAGCTTAGTCACCTTGGGGACATGCTATTTGAAGTTCTTTCATGTGTGTGGAGGTGGATGAAACACCTAGTTAAGGTGAAGTCAAGTTTGGCGCCCATTGAGACATTGTGAGCATTTGATAGTTTGTTGATTAGATTGCTTGGATGAATCCATTGGATGGACTGAGGGACATTCATGAGATTATTCCAAAGATGTAGAACCTAAAGTGGCATAAGGACTTGGTGTGCACTCTGATAGGTTATGGAGTTGGCTTGGATCAAGGAGAGGGATCTTATGAAGATGCTTGTTTGGTGTTGTGAGAACACTATGGAAGCCCCTCTTGTTATGAATGATTGCAAATCCACCTAGGGTCTCTACATCACCTATAGAGGCAGAATTATTAATCAACAAATTGGGTAAGCACTTATATTATGTTTTCCCTATGAATTTTATTCTAGGTACAACTCCCTTTTATAGATATTTAATGAATTCCCTTTTCGAAACTAAACACTTACAAATGCTTTTGAGCTGAAAGAAAATAAGGCTCAATACATTCACACATCAATATGTGTTTTAAATAGTTTTATTTAATTAATTTAGATTAATAGTTAATTTAGATTAGCTGTATTTTATTTGTAGTTGAAACTTGTAGCTTTTAAATAGATAATGAATAAACTATGTAACCATAAAAGAAAAATATATTTCTATCAAGAAATGAATATTAAATAGATTAAGGATTGATGGCATACCTCTAAATTTCATCATCATCATCCTTGTCATCATCATCATCATCATCATCATCATCATCATCATCATCATCATCATCATCATCCTCGTCATCATCGTCATCGTCATCACCATTATCATCCTCACCATCATCGTCATCATCGTCGTTGTCGTCATTTTTGTCATCATTGTCATCATCAAAATCATCATCATCTTCATCAACATCATCTTCATCAACATCATCTTCATCATCATCATTAGTAGCAGCATCATTGTCATCATCTTCTTCTTCTTCTTCGTGAAAATTTGTGTTAGGAACATCATTTAATAACTGTCAATCAGGATCACCATCTACATCATCTTCTACTTCTTTGGTATCTTCTTCTTCCATTGCATTATACTTTATTAGATTTCCTCTCAGTTCATGTCTAACAACAAATGACCAAACCAGTTTATGTGGAACCTCTGAGTAAAATACCTGCTCACATTGGCTTGGAAGAACATAGGGCTCATTCCCAACTGGCCCAAATGACCTTGAATTAACCATTGTAAATCCATTATCATGTTCAATAATAGTTCTATCAGGATCATTTGGATTAAGTAGTAGCCTGTACCATTTGACAACAAAGAGTACTAATTTGAAGGAATTAAAGTCACACTCAAGTATATCATCCAAAATGCCATAGTATTGATTTTTAGACTCTCGAGGATGTAAGTCATTTCTAGATGAAATATTAGTCACTTGAAAGACTGCAGTTATTCTTGAATCACAAGTTTTCTTCGTGTCATCCAATACTTTGACGCAAAATTTTTGACCATTACAGAACATAGCCTTGTGGTGTTTAACCTGCAATAATATGTGAACAATATCAAAATTATCGCATCGTGAGTTGATAAACATACAGGTGATTAATAAATTTGTATGTACCTGAAAATCTCTTGAACCACATGTTAAATCTATTTCCCTTTGTGTAAATTGGAATCTCCATTACGATGAGCTTCTTTAACCAATGAAGATACGCCTTCCCATGTTAATGTGCAACCAGAATGTTGACATCGTACAATCCATACCATCATCCAATCAAGATTATTTGCAATATACAAATGTAGTGCATCCCACTCTCGACCACCTATACAAAAAAAAAATAGACAACTTACAACTGATTTATTTTGAAGATTAGGAAATAATTAATTACAATAACATCTTACAATTTATTACCTCTCACTTTCCTCATTGTACCTTTCCCCATCAAGTACTCCCCTTCTAATTTTTTAAAAGGCTCGAGATCGCAAATGCGATCTACATGGATATTTGATGCAAACTTAGGGAAGATATTTAGTAATGTACAACATAGTCTAGTATACCATATATCGCTCTACCATAGAACCCTTAGGATGTGCTCTCTGTCGAACCAAAGCCTTCAAAGATTTCAAGTGCCTCTCAACCATCCACATTGACCTAGTGTGTACAGGTCCACACAATTCAATCTCCTCAACTAGGTGTATGAGGTAGTGTTCTTGTACATTGAAAAAAGTTGGAGGTAGACACTTTTGCATTTCACACAGTAAATGAGGAATTCTTCTCTTCCAATAGTTTATATCTTCTTTACGGATTTCTTTAGATGACAACCACCTACATTAAGAGATTCAAGTCACAAAATATATATAGATACGAGACTTTACAATATAATATACAATATATTACATAGAAAAAAAAACAAATCGCAAATATAATAAATTTATACAACAAATTGAACAGATATTACTGCTTACCTCATGTATTTTCCAAGATTGTATATCACTTCTTTGATGTTATTGTTGAAGTGCTCTGGGAGAGATAGAGGAAACACTTACTGTAGTAATTATAAACCAATCATTTCATTGTTTTCTAACATAACATAATGAACAATATACGTAGTTTATGAATATATTGTAAATATAGAAGAACATAACTTACCTTGACTAAAGTATGCCAATCATGTGTTTTGAGCCCTAGCCCAAATTCACATTTTTTTGATATGAGATTGTTTATGTTCGCAGGAAATCCTGTGGGAAATCAAATTTTTCGTATGACTTCTTTTATGGCATCACTTTGTTTCTGTGTTAATAACCAAGGAAGGGCACTTATATTAATTTGATCTATGTTGCTATTTGAGTGAATGAAATTCTTCAATGCATGATTGGATTCGTGAATATCATTACAAATTTTGACAATTTTTTCTTTGTCACACCTTCCATCCAATATTTTCCACAATGTCTCTATTATATTCTTTCCAATATGCATAGTATCAAACAAATGCACAATTTGTAACTGCTTGTAGTAGGGCAACCTACTAAGTTGTCTGGGATAGATTTTTAGTACCTTTGGAAGGTTGTCACTACTGCCTTGACGACCTTCACGATCATCAATTACACAATTAGTAAACAAACATCACAATAGAAATATATAAATTACAAATATAAACCATTAGGAGGAATGACATTACCTCGATGATTAATTCTATTATATTCCAACTTCCATAGGCGAGGTGTCATTCTTCATGGCTTTGATGTAGTCTCTTCTTTCCCATTGAAAAAATGTTTTTTCGTACTTCGATACTTATGATTCCTATGGAGGAAGTGTCTAAACTCATCAAACACCTGCTTTACTAAACCTTTTGAATGAGGAGATTTCATCTTTGGACCACAAACTAGACATGCAAATTTTCCCTTTGAAGACCTACAAGATAATGATATAATTGGATTATTAAATATGTTGATTTTTATAATTAGAATTATCGTGCACAACTTGAATTCACTATAACATACCACAAAAATGTGTTAGCCCTGGGGCATCATGTATTGTCCATGCAAGTATTGCATGGAATTGAAATTGTCTTTGTCCTATTGGTCTAGACACATCATACATAGTGACACCGTTCCATAACTCCACCAACTTGTCAATAAGATGCTCAATATATACTTTCATATCTTTTACTTGATATTTATCTACTTGAATGACTAGTAACATTACATAATTATTGTGACCGTTTTACTGCAAGATTTGTATGTACATGTAAATTATTAGCTATCAAATGATAAGATACCTAGAACAATCATTGCCAACATAATGTGCTCCCTCTTTATTGACATCCAGGAAGGAATGCTATTGTTGATAAAAAAAATAGGCCACATCGAGTAAACAGATCTCATCACTCCAAATGGATTAACACCATCCACTGCCAATGAAAGCCTGAGATTACGAGGTTCTTCTTTGAAGTGTTGCCACTTTTCCTCCATGTGTATAAATTCTGAACCATCCGTAGGGATTCAAATAATGTCATCTCGACTTCTATTGCATGCATGATAATCCATAAATTGAGCCAATCTACTACACCTGAATAATTTTCGCATCCATGGAATAATGGGGATGTAATGAAGAACCCTTTGAGGCACCTTTTTTGTTAGTCAATCTATTTGATATCTACTTGTATGACATACAGGCCATTGTGTTGCAAATTTATGTTCTTTATAATATATAATATGATCATTGGGACAAGCATGTATTGCTTCATACTCCATTCCAATATCTTTCATAACATTAGATAATTCTCGATATGAGCAAGGTACAATATTTGATGGTGGTAACAGAAACTCACCTATCAATCTACAACAAAAAATATAAGTTGTTAATATAAACAATATTAGTGGTACATTATTCACCCTTTGTTAACTATAAATACATATATGACATACCTTAACATACGTGACATTGTTATGTTGGATAAACCATTCATAACCTTCAAGTTCAACAACAATAATACAACAGAGAGAAGAGTTGTTTGGGAGTCTCTGAATAGGGGCATGTATACCTTCTCAACTAGAGGTACATCGAGGCTATCATCATCATCATGATCAGATACGCTTGGAAAAAATGTGTCATGGATCATTGTATTTATACCATCATCTTCAATTGTGTTTTCTGGCACATGATCGTCATCTTCCATGGGATCATTATCTTCACCTTGGATATTCGCACCTTCATGTTCCTCCACTTCGAAAATAATATTCTTCGAATTGTTTTGGTTCATATCATGTACTTTCCTAGGGAGATCAACCTATATAAAATTGATTAACATAAATAAACCATGATAATCAACTCATCATCAAGTGATTTCATATGTATATAAATTGTTAAAATGATATAATGAACAACTTACCAGTGGATGATAGTCATGCCCCCCTTCAATGTCACCATTCTCCCTACAATGTGTCTTAACTGTTTTGATTAGCAGTCTTCTACGGTTTAAGCCCTTACAAATTTTGCAAGGACAATAATATTTTCCATCACCTTTTCTTTTCAAGTTAGACCACAATCTAGCGATTGTCTCCCTATTTTGTTCTTCACTTATATTATCTGACATGATCGTTCTTCACAGGAAGCAAAAATTGGGCTATGAAAACTTTGGTCTACAACTTTCAAAAACTAAGCAAAACTGTCAAAAGTACACAAATATTCTTAGACCTAGCTAAATACATTAATATTTTAAAAATACTTTCTTTGACTTTATTCCTAAGACATTTAACCAAATCACCTTTTATAACATTCAGTCAATTGCTCTAGGAAAATTTGTGGATAAGATTATTTGTAAAACTTTGAGCAACTCCCTAAAGGTCTTATTTCAAGAGACCTTACAACATTAAGCCACTATAAGAAATTTCAAAACATATAAGCTAAAAGTCTAGTTAAAATATACATTAGATTAAAAAATATACAATTTTCATTCTTGAGCGCACGGCTATAACTCGTGCAACAACTTTCTTGCTTTGCTGTAGAAGCTCTAGAACAATAAAATTATACAAGCTATGAGGCCTAACAATAATTTCAAAACATATAAGAGACAAGGCAAGACATATTACATGACATGGCAAAAGGAACAAAATTTACAAGCTTTAGCAAGGCATAGTAAACGACATCATAGTGCTAGAGAGATCACAATTACATGAGTCAAACATAGTAATGAAAAAGCACATAAATTAGTTATTATATGCAATTAAAAGATATATAGTTAGATAGGGACATCCATAGGGCATATTGAAAATGGATCAATGAGATTTGGTGGGGGTGAAATAGGTGGCCAAACACAAAGGAATAGCACATCAGTGACAGATGCAGATGGAGATGCAGATGGCATGGATCGATGGTGGGCAGTGTCAGTGGGGTTGTGTTTTGGAGTTAGATTTTCCAGCTTGATTGCAATGTTGTGCTTTCACCTAAAATCCAGGTACAAGTGTTTTACTTTGATGGATAGTTTTATCCAATATCTTTTTGAACGCTGAATTCATAAACGTTTTATGTTGGTCATGATGTATTTGAATTTTTATATTTAACTTCTTACATAAGGTTAGAAGTCCCACGAATTAGTTGTTATATCGGTTGAACTGATTCTTCCTCTCCTTTATTTTATTGACCAAATTTCTCAAAATTAACTGTTCACATATTGCATTTGATTCCAATTTTTCCTAAATGCTTGCAATTGAATATTAAAGATATAACATTTTGTTAACAATCAAGATAATTCTATGCAGTCAGATTTTAATCAAGAAGCAACTTCTTATCACTTTGAAAGGTGGCCAATATTTGGTGGATCTACACAATAAAATATATAATTCTTGCATAATTTTGATAATGAGTAGAATGTATGTGAGAATTTCAAAATACATTTCAATTGCCCTAGATACATATTCTTGATAGAATCTTCTTAACAATTTGCATTTCAAGAGTGCAAACATAAGAGCTTATTTGTACTGAATTAAATATGATTAATGTTGTTTGTTGATATTCTTTCTACTAAAAATTGTTCTGGAGCTTTGGTTAGCAATCTATAGCAATATATTACAAAGATTACAAGAAGTAAAATATGGAGGCTCTTCAATATATTTCTCGTGACGCAAAATTTGCAACTGTCTTGTTAACTGGCTCTGTTTCGCTATCTATATGTCTTGCCAATAATATTTTAGTGTTTGTGGACTTTTCAAAGAATGCATTAAGTGATGTCACTCCTACAAATTTGGTCAGATGTTCTCGATTGAGAATTTTGAATTTCACTCAAAATTATTTCAAAGGTGGGGTACTAGAAGAGTTAGGGAATCTTCCTCTACTTGAGACACTAAATCTGAGTAAAGAAAAAATTGCAAGCTATTATTCCTTCTCCTATTGCAAATTGCACAAAACTTTGAGTATTTGACTTGCAAAACAAAATTCAGGGGTGTATCTCAATTTTGATTGGAGAACTAGCAGAGTTACAATTTCTCAGCTTGTCTTTTAATGAGTTGTAAAAAATTCTCTCACCAAAGTTGTTTACATTTGAGAATCTTCAAATTCTAGATTAATCTCATAATAATTTATGAGGACTGATTCTTGAGAGTTCAGGGATGTTGAATGATACGAAAAATGTGACACAAAGTGAAAAACAAAGCTCTCTCTATCTTCATCTAGGAACTTGATCATTACTGCCATTTTCATTGTAAACTATCCCTTTCTGGCCTTTATAAACCTCTTATTTCTGAATCTTTCATCAAACCACCAAAAATGACATGTACTTGGTGCCTTAATCCTCGACAATCCACTCTTCTTTTCACCCAAATTTACCCCAATTCTTGGAATGGACTTCGCAAAAAGCTCCTCCATTCCACCCAATGCCCAATTGCAGAGCCTATACCATGATCTTGGAATGGATGTCGGTGTTTGTTTTGTGACGTTTCTCAACTTTGTGGAACAACTCCCTCAGCAAAAGAAAAACACTCTCCATGAATTTATTATCCATAAAATTGAACATTTTATGAACCCTAGTCTTCTTACTCTTCCCATTATAAGAATTTTGTTGCTTGGTGCAAGTGAGAGTAAAAGCAATTTCCATCACTCTAATTACAAAAAGCCTCTCAAACAACAATGTGGTTACCAAATCTAGCTTGTATCGAGGATTCAATTCTGGGGGCACACAAGACAAACATTCTCAATCATTATCAACCTAATCGATGGTACTTGCATGACACTTCTGGCAAGGATCGCCAAGAACTCCCATCACATCACTATCGTTGCTTGCATACCTCATTAAATGGGTGAAGTTTGTGGTGGCCAATAAAATAAAGGAAAGAAATAATCACAATGGATGAAATTGATAGTGCCCAATCGAACATGGTGTTGACCTCTTTATTGCCTTGTCTTCTCAAATGTGATAATTTGGAGTCATCCAGAGCAGCTAATTCTGCATTAATTTGATCTATGTAGTTCTACAAGTGCTAAGCCGCCATGTCCCTTTTATTATTGCATTTACAATGATTTGTGAATCACCCTCAACATGAATATTTCTGGCTCCTAGCTGCTTTGCTACTCATACTACTGAGATAGCAGCCTCTAGCTCCAAAACATGCTTTCTACCATTTGAATCATACTCCATGATCCATCATCGGGATGAAAGAGTTCAATGAACCAAAAATTGGATCATGGTGTATGATTTGAAATGTTAATTATAAAAATAATGTTACACAATCAAATTCCCAAAACATACTACAGAATTCAATGTGGATTGTGGAAGCCTGCTATCTTTAATTAGAAATATACTTATGAGCTCTACATTCATTTACTTTTTTCAAAGTTTACCTCAATTATATTTTATTCAATTTGTTGCATATATGCATCCGATTAATTATTTGGACATCTTGCAACAAAATAAAAGTTTAGTTTACATGAGATGACTTTTGTTCAATGGATTGATATGCATTTAGATTATTGGTATATGCTTTATTTGCTAAGGAGAGATCAAGGGTTTTTCTATTCATCATTTTATGGCAATCCTAAATAAGCATAACTATGACCCTTGAAAAAATAGTTGCTTGACACATCTTAAGGTGCTTTATCTTATGTATTATCTTTATAGACTTATACCAGAACCAACTATACCTAGGACACAATCAAGATTGCAAACTAATATCAAACATTTTGTAAGACTAATTAATTCCAATGTTGATTCAGACATTATGTGATGTATTAGACCTTCATTACCCATTCACGCTTGGACCATAAATCTCTCCATTCCCAAATAATCTTGGTACAAATTGCCTCATTCCCCTTCATTGTTAATGTTTTGCCCAGAAGTAACGATAAATAGCGACAAAGAACACAAAAAAGGTACAAAAGACACAAGACATTTATTCTGGGAGAACACTTCGGCTTGAAGGGAAAGTCTCAACCACACTAGGAAAATATATCTTTAATTGATATAAAAATGTTCAAGTACAATGCTTTCAACTTGATACGTTATCTCAACACACAAAGCAATCACATATATATAATTGAGAGACTCTTCATATCACAACCAATGTTCTCTTCAATTTCCAAATACAAGTCTCTTCATATTTCCAAATGCATGACACATGTCACTTCATATAATATTATCTCAAATATCTAACTATAAACAGAATCCATAGGTATTATCTCAATTTCAATACATAGAGAAAAATCAAAGATAAAGATTTCTATCACAGCAAAAATCTTTAAGCTAATGGCAAAATTCATTGCAAGAAAAAAAAAGTGTGTGATACAGTGTTTTTAAGGTCAGGTACATTAATAAGTACAAAAAAATTACATTAAAAAAGCCAAGAGATTGCAATAAATTAGGAGGAAGAAGAAACCAATGAATGTGTACAACTTTATTTGTGAGCATTTACAATAGGTTCCTAGTAGTAACGTAAACCTCACCATTTGTCTCTATTGGGATTATGCAAATGCCTATTAATTTCAACAATACCTCTTAATTTCCACTTGCAATAATATTCTTCCTTATGGAGAAACTTGGTTTCTTCTAAATCAATGTGGTATTTTGTATTGAAACAATGCTTAAAAGTGCATATTAGTTTATGTATTCATGTGTAATGTCAGCATTATGTTCTTTATTCCTGAGAGCAATAAAGTGGATAGTTTCTCCAATATTAGGGGAACCATATGAACAATCAATTCTATAGACAACTAAATTGAAAATTCACAAGTGGTTCTCTCTAGACTCTAATCCTACATAGCAAAGATCACATTCCTAATCATCTAGTGAATTAGGCATTATGTTGATGCTTTTTCTTAGTCCAATTATCTAAACCCTACATTGTGACTGTTAGGGACAAGTTATTGTTATTATATAATCTTGTGATGGTGTCTGTTAAATCACAGAAAAATTGAAAGACTTATACTGCATTCACTACTGTTATTGTATTTGTAGGAATCTAATTCTCCTTTGCAATCAGAGATTACCTCTAATGGGGCACACCATCAAGGTTTTAAAATGATGGCTCACCTTCCCGATCAAACACAACCTGCTATTGCACCTCCATTTGTTATTCCCGTGCGACCATCTCGTACAGATACCCTAATCGAACATTTTAAAGAATATTCCCATGGGATTCCAATAGTTAAACAATTTGTACCTCAAACCCTTAATAGTATAGAATCTAATATTCAAGGTTCTCCAATTCGAGAAGAAGGTGAAGTTCTTGAGTCAGAACTAGATCTCGATACAAGAAACAACTTTTGATACAACAACATGGCCAAGATACTGGGAAACATAATTTAGCTGATCCTCTTGTACCTATTAGACCATTGCAAATTTTAGCACCTCCAAATCAAGTGCTTGGTGGATGGCTTGGAGCAGAAGAAGAGATGAGTCCCAGGCAACTTACTGTTGAGATAATGGGTGTTGCACACATTGCATAATATTGTTATTTTATTATTTTATTTTTATTATGTAATGTTGTACCTAGATGGACGTGCAACATGTAAAGATTTCCATGGAATATTCTTTTTGTGTTATATTGTAACATTGTAATAATATTTGATGTAATTATTTAATATTAGGGAAAAGAATTAAAAGCCCAATATTAAATGTGGAGTTAGTGGGTTAGGTAGCACATGGTTTATGTAATACCACTTAGTGGTTTTGTGGGACTTGCTACTATATAAGCAGCCACAAGGGTAGTTGTTGTAGAGAGAGAGAGTGACAAGGAGAAGACAAAAGGCAAGAGTCGAGTGGGACAAGGCTTGACAGGTTAGCCAAGGGAGCGTTTGTGAAGGTTGAAAGCATGGCATGGGATGTGCGAATTCATGCTTGTTCACATAGTTTGCTCGGTTGTGGCTATGGCCATGAAGGCTTCCATGGTTGTATGACAATGGTATTTTTTGCTGAATAATACATGATGATGGATGCTTTTGGAGGTTGGGTTTTTCCCTCAATGAGGGTTTCCCAGGGTATATCTTGTGTCACAATCTTGTGGGTATGTTGTCTATTCTCTTGCATGTGGATTTTAATTCCGTGTTTAATTTTAGACTTATTATGGGTTATGTGGAAATGGTTATATTCTTTATTGTGAAGTTTTCTTACAATTGGTATTAGAGCTATGGTTTTATTATTGTAACCCTAGATTGAATCCATGGGAATGCATGAGAGGATAAAAGAAAGGGCAAGATATATGAATGATTTATTGCAGATCTAAGGGTTTTGGGTTTGCTATTATGATGGGATGTTAAAAGATTTGGGCATGTGAAATTGTTGGACAAATTTTTTTTTTTCAGATGTTTCATCTAAATGAGGGTTTTGGGGGGTAGCTTGCAAAAATGGCCTCTTGGGTAAAAAATAGACCTCATCATTGGATCCGGGTCGACATTTCCATAAAATTTGATGTATAATATGCCCTAATTTGGCCATGTTCAGAGGAAATGAAAGAGTTTTTTGGTTTCAGCCCATGATGGCCGTCAAATTTAATCCCTTCAGAATTTTCGTCATTGAAAAAAAATAAAAAATGAAAAATCGTATTGAAAATGGTAAAAAGACTGTCTTAGTAAAACGACCATAACTTTCTCTCAGAATATCAGATTTCAGAGTTCTTATAGGCGTTGGAAAGCTAATTCAGAGCACTACAACATGGTAAAGGTTTGGTTCTATAATTTTGAAATTTTGTTAGGTTTTCAGAGCCCTAAATTTAGATGTTATTTATTTTGAGCACGAATTAGGGCATAAATTGGGCATACGGAGTCGAATTTTGGACTTCGAGTAGTCAACGGAAAGCTCTTGGAGAGCTCTACACATTGGTTCAGATTTGGTGTAGTTTTGGCATGATTTATTTGTTGATATATTGATCTGAATAGTTTATAAATTTATTTTGACTATGGTAACATTGTGAGTTTATGGCATTGGAGATTTAAGTTTTGATGTCATTGTATACTCATTTCATATTCAGATTGGTCTCATGATGATATGGTTATCAGCGTTTGATTTGGATATGCATGATGACTTGTTGGGTCTACAAGTTGTGCAGTGTTGTAAGCGGTCTATACTTACAGGTTGCATTTATAACTTGGTTATGGGTTGTCTTTGCCCATTGATCTTTCATTATTGATGCATATTCAGATTGGTGGCTTCGATTTGGGTTGTCTATGCCCTAAGTCACATGATTTACTATTTTCTTCATGAAGAAGGGATGAGATGTTGTTACCAGGTACAATCATGGTGGAGGATTGTGGTTGACTATGCTGACAGGTTGGACATATTGAGAGATAGATGCTCGATTCATGGATGTGATCATGGTGCCATGGATTTTGGCATGACATGATTGGTTATACAGGTACATCCTTGATGTTCATTAGCTTGGATTTTTTGATTCGATTATGGTGGTACATCTTCTTGGTAGAGGATCATGGTTATTTGGTTTCTTTTGAGGAGCTCATGATGTGCACTTTGAGTTCTTTGATGGTTTGATGCCTTGGTTGATTCTCATGGTTAGAGGATGGATTTTTTCATCATGATGTCATGGATAGCTTGGATACACGGTTTAGTGGGAGCTTGTGACAATGATGGGGTGACAGTGCAGGATTAGTTCCTAATTTAGTATGGATCTTCATTTAAAGAGGATGGATTTTATGATGCCATAGGTGACTTGGTACCATGGTTGAGTGGGAGTTGTTGGCATTGATATATTTATTGAGTGTTTGCAGATGTTGGAAGTTTGTCTTAGATCCTGTTGCTGCAGAAGCGTCTTTGACATTTGCATGGTGCACTTGTTATCTTCATGGTGTATGAAGATGGTTAGATCTTGAGGACTCATGGAGTTCTTGGTTATCTTCATGGTATGTGGAGATGGTTCTTCTTGGTATGTGGAGATGGTTTTTTCTTCATGGTGTGTGGAGATGGTTGCATCTTGAGGACTCACAAGGTTCTTGGCAAAGGTGTGGTTTATGCTTTTATTTGGCATGTTATCCTTGGTATGAGGATGGTTTCATTATTATTTAATGGTATACTCTTGATACGCGTTTAGAGTTGTGACATGTTATGGTATGTTCATGTGGAGCATGTTATCTCTTTAGTTGAGATGATTAGATCATGTTGTCATGTTTATGTTCCTGAGGCCATGGTTGGAACTTTGACATTGATCTTGGTTTAGTTTCTTGGTATTGAGTATACTGATCATAATTTGGATACTTCATGTTATTGCTATGTTGCATTTGGAGTTGGTAGGGATTGATTGGTTATAGGTGCTCATGGATACTTAGAGATGGTGGTGACGCTGATTTCTCTTGGATTAGAGAAGTATTTGTTGGGATGGTTGATGGTTTCAGCAGGAAGTCCAAGGGGCAGTCACCTGATCTGGATTTGAGAGGAGATTGTTCTTAGATAAGTCTTGGTTGGAGACTTGGGTATCTTGATGAGCATTCTCATTCCCCACTCTTGGTCTACTCGGCGGTTTGCTACTTGAGAGGTATAGCCCATTATTTTTCTCAAGTGCATTATATTCATGCTTGTCTTTCATGGATATGGATCTTGAGCTATGGTACATGAGTTAGTTCTAGAGGGTTCATTTGAGAGATGGTTTAGCATTGGTTATCTCCATTTGCATATGTTGTTATACTAGTTTAGTTTGGGAGATGGTTTTATATTGGGCATATTCCTTGGATTAGGAATGGTTATTCCTTGGTTTAGGAATGGTTTTATTGAGTTTGATCTTCTTGTGTGAGGCTTACATCCATGATGAGTTATATTGTATTGTTTGGGTGTTGTTGAGGCTTCTTGTTGGGGTTTTATAGAGGAGATCATACTTGCACAGTTTACATCTAGAGGTGTGTGTAGAAGGACATGATACAGGTTATGATTTGCATGATTTCTTTAGTCTTGGTTATCTTCTTGGATGTTCAGTTTTGCCTACATTGGATTTGAGATTGGTTAGAGATTGTGATCACTGGTTTGTGCTCATGTATGTCATGTGAGAGATGACATGGTTATTACTTTATCTCTTTCCTCTGTTGGTTGTGGAGAATTTGGGAGACTGTTGGAGACTTGTTATGAGAGTTGTTCTTGCAGGATATTAGTTTATGTATTGTGGATGTCCTTGATACTACATGGATTCACTTCTTTGAGATGTGTTGAGTGAATTCGTTATAGATTTGACATTATCTTTTGCAGTGGGAGCTTCTTGGTATATATGTGGCAGGTATTGTTCTTGAGGCTTGCGATTGCAGGTTGTAGATTGGATATGTCGGTGATATAAGATTCACTTGTTATACCTTTGAGGTATGGATAGGTTGATGGATTTTGCACTTTGTTGTGGGTGCTATTTCAGCTATGGATATTTTGACAACTACAGATACATGTGATTACCTTTGGATCAGGTTTTTGTGCTTGGAATTTTAGTTGGTACAGGATTTTATGATCTTCTAATGTGACAGGTTGGGTGGCTTTCTCTTTGGATGGCTTCTATGTATGTCCAGTGAGAGTGGCATAATAGGAGGTGAGACCATTCATGTTTGAGATGCTGGATACTTTGATTTTGTTGCGGGTACCAAAATGGAGCACTTGGGTGTATTTTGATCCATGATGGTGGATGTGATGGGAGGGATTGTTCCCTTGTTCATTTGTGTGGCTATGGATTGACCCTATGCAATGTATACAACAAGTGGGAGATTGTTGAGATAATGGGTGTTGCACACATTGCATAATATTGTTATTTTATTATTTTATTTTTATTATGTAATGTTGTACCTAGATGGACATGCAATATGTAAAGATTTCCATGGAATATTCTTGTTGAGTTGTATTGTAACATTGTAATAATATTTGATGTAATTATTTAATGTTGGGGAAAAGAATTAAAAGCCCAATATTAAATGTGGGGTTAGTGGGTTAGGTAGCACATGGTTTTAGCACATGGTTTATGTAATACCACTTAGTGGTTTTGTGGGACTTGCTACTATATAAGTAGCCACAAGGGTAGTTTTTGTAGAGAGAGAGAGTGACAAGGAGAAGACAAAAGGCAAGAGTTGAGCGGGACAAGGCTTGACAGGTTAGCCAAGGGAGCGTTTGTGAAGGTTGAAAGCATGGCATGAGATGTGTGGATTCATGCTTGTTCACATAGTTTGCTCGGTTGTGGCTATGGCCATGAAGGCTTCCATGGTTGTATGGAAATGATATTTTTTGCTGAATAATACATGATGATAGATGCTTTTGGAGGCTGGGTTTTTCCCTCAATGAGGGTTTCCCAGGGTATATCTTGTGTCACAATCTTGTGGGTATGTTGCCTATTCTCTTGCATGTGGATTTTAATTCCGTGTTTAATTTTAGATTTATTATGGGTTATGTGGAAACGGTTATATTCTTTATTGCCAAGTTTTCTTACACTTACAAGGCCAACTCAAGGACTAATTGTTCAGTCTGATTCTCTCTTTAGAAAAACAAATTCAACAGCCTTCTTTCAATCAGGGTGTGGAGAATTCTTCTACAATTGATAGGTGTCTAGGTGAGGCTAAAAGGGGACTTTTTGAGGAGGTGGGCATTTTAATTGTTTCTACATTCATGTATTGACTATTGTGTATTTGCAATTTATCTAAAATTGAATTTGTTTGTAACGGACTTGCTTATTAAAATTTCCTTTCCAGCAGGGAATTTTTGGAGATGACAGAGTAAAAAGTAATCATATGGTTCTAGATTCATTTTCCCATTCATGTATTTATTTGTTAGGAACGATTTTAATATTTTCCCAAATATAGAAAAATTCTTCTTCTATTAACTATCATTTTGATTGCTATTATTTAGTAACTTTATTCTTTACATTTATATTTTTATTCCCGTGTATCCATGCATGTATATTGGATGTGAAGCATGTGGCTAATTTTGAAAACCTCTAATAACTTGGGTCTCTCCCTAAAATTGGTGTTTCACGAGGCAGTGACCATAAAAAGCTACACAAAATCAATTGGTGCCAAGCTTGACATAAATTAGGTGTCAGAAATAGAAAAATGTTAGATGAAATGTGAAACGAAAATTCAGTGGAATTGCGAGTTTCGTAAAATTTATCTATTATTTTTAGAGAGAAATTTGACAAGCTTAAGTTAATGTATATGCAATTATAATGCAAATTCTAGTTCTGACTTGTATATGGAAATGTTGGTGGATTTTTTAAACTAAAGGTCTTGTTTTGATTGAGCTAATCAGAAGATGAAGAATCTTCCATGAACAAAGTGCCAACTAATAGCAATCCAGGAGGAGATAACATACTCAATGCTTTGAATGCTATGGGAGTTTTACAAGAAATTGAAATCAAATGTGGAACAAAGGTATTCAGTTGGGATTTGTCACACTATCATTTTCTTTGTATCATGACTGTCTTTGTATCTTGTTAGCTGCTAGATTTCTGATTAGTTGTTTCTCAGGTATGGTAGTTTTTTGGATAAATAAGCGGATTCAAGGGGATCTTATTTCTCAAAATAGAAACATGACGAATGTTAGATTTTCTAACTCAAAGGATGACTTTACTTGGGTTTTAACTAATGTCTATGACCCCAACTCCAAGTGGGGAAGAAAGGCTTTGTCGGAAGAAATTTCTAACCAGAGAAATTTTTTTACTAATGAGATTTGGATTGTTATGGGAGACTTCAATACCCCTCTAAAAGAAGCTAGGAAATGGGAAGGTAGTCAAACTAATCTAGATAATAGATTAGATTTAATGGACTTTATTGATAATAACCTTCTTCATGATCTTGACTTGCATGGGATTTAGTACACCTAGACTAACAGAAGAACTAGAAAGGATCTCATTCAAGTAAGGTTGGATCGAGCACTTATTAGCAATGATTGGTTCCTAAAATACAAATTTTCTCTCAGTACTCAAGTCCATGTGGGGTCGGACCATTACCCAATTTTTCTAGTGGCTGATAAGCTTAACTATCAAAGAAATTTCCCCTTTAGATTTGAAAAAATGTTGACTCTTCATCCAGACCTAGATAGCCTCATAAAGGAGTGGTGGGTTATTAATGTAGAAGGTACAAAAATGTTTAAAGTTGCAGCTAAATTGAAAACTATCAAGAAAAATATTTTCAAATGGAACAAAGAAACCTTTGGCAACATCTTTGAGAATTAAAAAATGATTTTGGAGGAACTTAAGGAAATACAATATAGGATTCAAATTGATGGTTATGAGGTTGTCTCAACGGAGGAGGAAAGCATCAAACTGGTTGAATTTCATGACATTATTACTAAGGAGGAGATGTTTTGGAGGCAACATTCTAGAAAGGTTTTTCTGAAGGAAGGTGATCATAATACTAAGTTCTTTCATATGACTACTCTGAAGCATAGGATGGCTATTAGAATTTCTAGACTTAAAATAGAAGAGAGATTTACTAAAAATGAGGAGATTATTAAAAGGGAGGTAGTGGAGTTTTTTAGCAACTTTCTTAAAGGTGACCCCAATTTGGATTTGGAAAACCAGAATTTGCTTCTTGATTGCATCCCTTATTGTGTCTCTAAGGATCAAAATAATTTTCTCACTTTTGTCCCTTCCTCAGATGAGATCTCAAGGGTTGTTTTCTCTTTTGAGGGAGACAAAGCCCCTGGTCCTGATGGGTTCCCTTTTTTGTTCTTTCATCAGTATTGGAACATCATTGGTACTGATGTTTCTAATGGGGTCAAGGAATACTTTGGGTCTAGGAATATTCTTAAAGAAGTGAATGGTACATTCATTGCTCTTATCCTGAAGAAGCTGGGAGTAGATAGCTTGGATTAGTTTAGGCATATCAGCCTGTGTAATTCTTTTTATAAGTTTATTTCCAAAGTGTTGATCCTTAGAATTTTGCCTCTTCTTCTAGTTGTCATCTCTAGACAGAAAAATAGTTTTTTTCCTAGCAGAAAGATTTTGGATTCCATTATTACCATTCATGAAAATATTCACTCCCTTTTAGTGTCCAAGAAAGAAGGGCTTTTTCTTAAGCTTGATCTTTCCAAAGCTTATGATAGAGTTGATTGGAACTTCCTTATCAAAGGTCTTGAAGCATTTGGGTTTAATAAGAGATTTTGGGGTTTGATATTTATGTTGTTTTCATCGGCTTCCTTCTTAGTTCTTGTAAGTGGATCTCCTACCTCCTTCTTTAAAGCTTCTAGGGGTCTCAGATAAGGGGACCCAATCTCTCCTATTCTCTTCATTCTTTTGGCTGAATGTTTGGGGAGATTTGTGGAAAATATGGTGATGAAGGGGGACTTTGTGGGCCTTAACCCTTCCTCTTCTACTTTGATATGCTCTCATCAAAATTTTTTTGATGACTTTATTGTTATGGGGAGGGCCTCAGTTAGAAATACTCAAAATATTAAAAAGGCTTTGGTTGACTATGGGAATGCTTCTGGCCAAATCATTAATTGAAGCAAAAGTGTGATGTACTTCATTAATGTTAGTTAGGATAGGGAAAATAAAATCAAAAAGATTATTTACTATGAGATTGGCTCTCTTCTTGGATCCTATCTAGGGTTACCTTTGAGTTTAAACCCTCCTGATAGCTTTTGAAATTCATTGATTGATAAAATTCACTTGAAACTTGCTAGTTGGAAAGGCTCCCTCCTTGGTCAAACTAGAAAGGTAATTGTGTTGAAGTCCATCCTACAAAGTGTTCTATTTTATGCTTTGAGTGTTTTTAAAATTTTGAGAAAGTTTTCTCTTGCAATTGAGAAAATTCAAAAGATCTTATGGACTAGCACGAAGATTAAGAAATGATTACCACTGATTGCTTGGAAAAATGTTTGTATGCCCCTTAAGAAGGGTGGGCTTGGTTTGAGAAGAATTACTACAATGAATGAATTTTTATTGGAAAAATTATTATGGAGATGGCATAAAGAGGAAGGGGAATGGAAGAACATCTGGGTTGATAAATACAACAGCGATAACCATGATTTTAATCATTTTCTAAATATTGATTTGGAACAAGGGGGATCCATGATCTAGAAAAATGCCCAAAAACTTAAAAAAATTATAAAGAAAGGAGTTAGTTGGAAGGTGGGAAATGGAAGAACAAATCTCTTTTGGGAAGATATTTGGATATTGGATCGCCCACTTTCTGATGATCAGAGGTGGAAGAGTTAAATGGATCAATGTAAGAATCTTATTGATACTCTTGTGGTGGATTACTGGAAGAATGATATGTGGTTGGACCTTAAAAGGGTGAATGAAAACTTGGTTGATCTTAATAAGAATCTAAATGCTCTATTTTTAAGTCCAAAGGAGGATGATCTAATATGGAAGTCTAATCCTAGTGCAATGTTCTCTATATCCTCAGCCTATGCTAACTCTTTTGACATATATGAAGAACCTTGCAGGGCTAAGGCTTGGGTGAAAGGAATTACACCTAAAATTAATATCTTCTTTTGGATTCTTCTATAGAATAAGATATTGACTCTAGACAATTTAAGGAAGAGAGGTTTCATCATTATGAGTAGGTGTGTTCTCTGCAAGAATTATTATGAATCAATCAACCATATTACTTTGCATTACCCCTTTACCAAAAAGCTTTGGGATAAGGTTTGTAACTTGTTGAATATAGATTCGGTTTTTCGTACTACTATTCAATTATTCTTTACTAGTTGGAAACCTCCTTGCAAGAATGCTTTGATTTTAAAAATGTGGGATTTCATTCTTCCTTACACCTATTGGGGTATTTAGAAGGAGCATAATGAAAGGGTCTTTAAAGGAGTGGAATCTAGTTTAGACGAAGTTTGTTGTAAAATTAAGGTCCTATATAATAGAGAATATTAAAGTTAATGGTTCTGGACAACAAACTTGTTGGAAATGATGGAAATGATCATAAGAAAAGTTTTTGGAATAATATATGAAACTAGTAAAGAATGTCCTGATCATTATTTTTTCATTGATGTCAAACTTGCTACTTGGAGGAATGAAAATTGCTTTAGTGATCCAAATACTATCAATTAGTTGATTGTCAAGGAGGAAGAAATCAATAAGATGTAACTAGAACACTTAGAGAAAGGTTGAAGTTATGATGTTGTAATGAAGTACAAGGATCAGCTAAGCCATCGATGAAAAAGTGTATTTGATGGAATACTATACGATACAAAGAATGGGCACACTGAAACATATCAAAGATTTAAGGTTTTAGCTAAGTCTTTTGTAAAAATCAAACTAAGTTCATTAGAGAGAAGGAGCCAAGCAAGCTAGTACGAGCCGAGAAAATTCCTAGTTAGTGCCGAGTAGAAACAAGTGTCGAGTGTAACAAGTTCCGAGTATTAACAAGTACCGAGTGTAACAAGTGCCAAGTATTAACAAGTGTCGAGTATAACAAGTGCTGAGTATTAACAAGTGCTGAGTATTAACAAGTGCTGAGCAGAATGAAGTGCCGAGCAGAATCAAGTGCTGAGTAGAACCAAGTGCCGAGTAGAACCAAATGCCGAGCAGAACCAAGTGTCGAGCAGGTATAGGTGCCGAGTAACACAGAGGTGCCGAGCACCAGTAACTCAATAATGCTGAGTTGCTGCATTATTTTGGAAATCAAAGATTCGCCAGATCTAAGCCGACAAGGTTGTTATCTAGAAGTTTATGAATTAAAAGGAAGATAAGAATGATGAGTTGGTGGCATAGAACACCATGTAGAACATTTTTCTTTTAGAGAAACAACTGGCAAAGTTTCTAGAAGAAAACAAGATATGGGGTAGATACATTGTATCCTACCTAATCCATCTTGAAACCCTAAAATTGGAAAGGAAGAATTGAGAGGCAAAAGGAAAATTAGACTTCTATATAGGAAGACATAAGTTAATAGAGCAAAAAAGGAATAAGGAGAGAGAGGTGGTCAAGCATAAAAGCATGAAGTGTTGTAGAATGTGCTAAGGAGAAGAAAGCACAGGAACTCTGTTTGAATAGATGACCACAAGAATGATTGCATTGGTAGAATGAGTAAGAAGACTCAAGGAGACAAAGCTTGAAAGGGAGACAAGTAGTCAGAGCTAAAGTGATTGAAGCCAAGCATAAGGATTGAATTGAAAGTGTGATCTAAAATCTGCAAAGTATGTTGTAAGTTATATTAGATCAAAAAACGATTATCGTTACTTTCTAGCAATTGTAACAGTAAGTTTAAATCCTATGGACTTAGGTTGGTTTAATAGCCATAAGATAAATCCTTTAACAAGGTGACATTCCAAGTGAATGTTCTAAAGACCTTTTACCAGGCCCATTCCTAATAGTTTGGTGAAATCGTCTAACAGGGTCACATTTAATAGTGTGTTGTAAGCCTTTAATAGGGCAAGCTTTTAACAGGGCATCACTTCAGAAGAGTGAAAATCAAGTAGCATGTTACTGGTGGTTTTTCCCATATTGGGTTTCCACGTAAATCACTGTGTCATGTGTTGATTTTGGATGTTTTGTCATTGCATATTGATTTACTGTAACTTTCTTATATGATTGATTTAACTATTGGATGGATGAAAAGTATATGGATTCATTAAAAGTAGTAAAAAGGTATTAATAGGGAATTTTGGACCTTGAATAACTGATTCATCCTCCCTCTCAGTTATTCTAAAGAATTCTAACAATTGGTATCAGAGCCAATTGCTGATTCAGTTTAAAGGGACTACAAGTAGAAAAGATCAAAATGGCAAAGAGAGAAGTTCCCAAGCTCAACAAAGACAACTTTGTTGCATGGAAAAGTTTGATGAAACTACATCTTGGATCCATAGGAGATTATGCCCAAAATTCAATTTTCACTGAACATGTAGATCCAACAGGTGCTCCTACTGCAGAAGACATGAAAAAAAAGCAAGAACACAACCAGACAATGCTGGAAATTTCCTTTGCACTCAGGTATGCTGAATTTGATGATATCAAAGGATGTGACACTGCATTCAAAATGTGGAAAGCCTTATCAGACATCTATGGAGGAGATCAGAATGTAAAAAAAAAGAGAAAGTCTCAGAGGAAAGTTTGATGACATGAAAATGGAAGAAAATGAGAATGCTGCTCAGTATGGTGCAAGAATAAAGGAAGTGGTAAGTGCAATAAGATGCTTGAGTGGTCAACTAGATGAAGATACTGTTAACAGTAAGTTCTTAAGAACCTTGCTCCTTATCTATGCTATTAGAGTATCAACAATACAAGAGCTAAGATGTATACCAGGAAATAATCTAAGCTTTGAAGGTATAATAGGTAGACTCACTACATTTGAGTTATCTAACTTTGACAACTACAAACCTAAAAATGTTGAATCTACTTTTAAGGCCAAGTTATCACTGAAAGATGCGAAACAGATGAAATCAAAGAAAGGAAGAAAAATGAAGTATGTATCTAGTGACAGTAGCACTAATGAGGAAGATGTGGAACAATTGGAAGCATTGCTTGCTAGAAGATTTCACAGGGGCAAAGGAAAATTCAAAGGTAAGATGCCTATCATTTGTTTCAATTGTAATGAAGTAGGTCATATTGTTGCAAGGTGTCCACAGAAAAAGGATTCCAAGGAAAGCAACAAATACAAGAACAGAAGAGATGATGACAAGAGAGATTACAAAGAAAAAGGTAAGAAGTGTTGTATTGTTGAAGAAAATTTTGATGACAATGATGATGAAGTTGTTTATGTAGCCATGAAGGACCAATCTGATGAAGAAGAAGCCACAACACTGGTAGCATGTATAAACAAGAATGACAGATGGATCATAGACAATGGATGCTCACATCATATGATAGGAGATAAAAGTAAGTTTGTTAACTTTACTCAGTATGATGGAAATAGTGTTAGATTTGGTAATGATGCTCCATGTCAAATCAAAGGAAAAGGTTCCATTAAGCTCACAGACCAAATTTCATGTGACAATGCATACTATGTTGAAGGATTAAACTACAATTTACTGATTGTCTCACAGTTAGGCAATATAGGCTGCAAAGTGGAATTTGGAAACAAAACTACAAAAATCTATGATAATGATGGCAAACTAATAGGAAAAGGAGATCAAACAAAGAGTAATTTGTTTTACCCTGATATGGATGATGTTTCTTGTCTATTTGCAAAATTTGATGATGAATGGTTATGGCATAGAAGATTATATCATGTCAACTTTGACAATCTAGTCAACATCAGTAAAATGAAGAAAGTCAAAGGTCTACCAAAATTGAAGAAGCCTGATAATATCATGTTTAAACAATGTCAGCTAGAAAAGATGACAAAATCAAGTTTCAAAAGCAAAAACTATACATCTAAAGAGATACTTGAGTTAGTTCACACTGACTTATGTGGTCTAATGGAAATACAAAGCTATAGAGGAGATAAATACATAATGTTATTTGTTGATGACTATTCCAGGATGATGACTGTTATGTTCTTAAAACAAAAATTTGATGCTTTTCAAATGTTTAAGTGGTATGTGGCTAGAGTTGAAAAGGAAACTGGAAAAAGCTTGAAATGCCTAAGATCAGATAAAGGTGGTGAATTTACATCAAATGAATTCAAGATATTCTGTAATGACAAAGGAATCAAAAGACAAACGTCAGCTCCTAGAACTCTCCCACAGAATGGAATTGCTGAAAGAAGAAACAGATCTGTAATTGACTGTGCTAAAACATTAATCATGGAAAAGAATGTTGCTCTAAAATACTGGAGAGAAGTTGTAAGTGTAGCTGTTCATACATTGAACCGAGTACAAGTCAAGAAAGGTACAAATACAACACCTTTTGAATTATGGTATGGTTACTAACCCAATGTAAAACATTTCAAAGTGTTTGGTTGCAAATGTTTTATCCTTAAAGATGTTAGAAATGGAAAATTTGATGCAAAAAGTGATGAAGGTATATTTCTTGGTTACTCCACTAGAAGTAAGGCATATAAGTGTTCAAATATTAACACTAACAAAATTGTGGAAAGTGAAAAATGTAAATTTTGATGAGCACATAGAAGTCTAAGATGAAATACCAAGGAAAATGGAAGAGTACAGAATCTTTGTATATTCTTATGAAGGAATGATTGATTAGAATGATGTCAATCAAATTGGAAATCAACAACAGGTATCAATTTCAGCTGAATCACAACCAGTAAATGCCGAGTTGCATTCAGAAGCCAAGTTGCAAAATGAAGAAAATGCACAATCTGATTCTGAAAATAGTACACATAATGAAGAACAACCTGACAACGAAGTGCATAGTGATCCTAAATCCGAAAGATCAAACATGGAAACAAGGACAGAGCCAAGGCTATCCAAATATGTAAAAAGACATCATCCTACTGAAAAAATAATTGGTGACAAAGATGCAAGGCCAATGACAAGGGACAGACTAAGACATGAATCATGTCTGATCAGCAAATCTGAACCCAAGATAGTACATGGTGCATTACAAGATGATGACTGGTATAAAGCTATGGAAGAAGAAATTGATCAAATAAGAAAAAATAAAACCTAGAGTTTGGTTCCCAAACCAACTGACAAGAATGTGATTGGCACCAAATGGGTATTCAGAAACAAACTAGATGAGAATGGTGAGATTACCAGAAACAAAGCTAGACTAGTATGTAAGGATTATGCTCAAGAAGAAGGAATAGACTATGGAGAAACATTCACTCCTATTTCTAGAATGGAAGGAGTAAGAACTTTACTTGCATATGCTGCCTACAAAGATTTTAAAGTCTATCAGATGGATGTAAAATCTACTTTCTTAAATGGTATACTAGAAGAAGAAGTCTACATTGAACAACTAGAAGGATTTGTTGATGAAAACAACAGGGATATGGTGTGTAAGTTACATAAAGCACTCTATGATTTGAAACAAGCACCTAGAGCATGGTATGAGAGACTTCACAAGTATCTAGTGCAAATTGGATTTGAAAGAACTGATGATAACAGAAACATGTACATCAAAGCAGAAGAAGGTAAAGACATTATTGTATTTGAAATCTTTGTGGATGACATAGTGTTTGGAGGTAAGGAAGTACTTTGCAAAGGCTTTGCTGACAAAATGAAACATGAATTTGAGATGTCTATGTTTGGAGAAATCAAATTTTTTGTTGGATTGCAAGTATATCAACTCAAACATGGAATATTTGTTACACAATCAAAATACATCAAAGAAATTCTTAAAACATTTGGATCGGAGGAATCCAAACCAGTCAGCACACCAATGGTAACGGGAAATAAGATATCCAAAAATGATGAGTCAGCTGAAGTCAATCAAACAATGTACAGATCCATGATTGTAAAACTACAATATGTTGTACATAGTAGACCAGACATAGCATTAGTAGTTGGAATTGTGGCTAGGTTCTCTACTAATCCTAAAGAAAATCATCTCATAGCAGTAAAAAGAATAATGAGATATCTCAAAGGGACTGATGACTTTGGTCTATACTACAAAAAGAATGGAAAATTTGAGCTCAATGCATATACAGATGCAGACTGGGGAGGAAACATTGATGACAGAAAAAGCACAAGTGGAGGTGCATTATTTCTAGGCAAAAGGCTAGTTACCTAGACTAGCAAGAAACAAACATGTACATCCCAGTCCACTGCAGAGTTAGAATATGTGGCAGCTGCAGTCAATTGCACAAACATTGTATGGCTCACACATCTATTGAATGGAATGAAAGAAGAAGTAACAAAACCTATGATATTGTATTGTGATAATACAAGTGCTATAAACATATCCAAAAATTCAGTGATGCATGTAAAAGCCAAGCATATTGCAATCAAGTATCATTATGTCAAAGAATTGGTAGAAGACAAACAAGTGAAATTGGAATACATTCACACAAAGGAACAAACTACAGATATCTTCACCAAACCATTGCCCAAGGATGCCTATGAATATCTTAGAGGCAAGTTGGGGGTCATACCCCTAACTCAAGCTGCTTAAGGCAACAAGAAAGCTATCTTGCATCAACAGGAATAAATCATTGAACTATTAACAGGTTGATGCAAAGGATGATAGTAGAAACAGAAACTCCAAATCAATCACAAGCATGGTGACAGAGGGAGAAAATCAACTAGAAGCCAAAGCTTATATTCTGCATGATAAAGATGCTACATCTTTGGCATTTATGTCAAAGAGGGAGAAATATGCAGAAAAACTGATCAATACAAAGAAAGAGGGAGATATATGAGATCATTAGTAAAAATGCAGCAAGACAACGTACACAATCTTGGTGGTAATTAAGTTGATCAATTGATCAGTTTGGTTTGTCATCAATGTCAAAGAGGGAGATAGTTGGAAATGATTGAAATGATCATAAGAAAAGTTGTTGGAATAATATATGGAACTGGTAAAGAATGTCCTGAATCATTGTTTTGTCATTGATGTCAAACTTGCTACTTGCAGGAATGACAATTGCTTTAGTGATCCAAATACTATCAATTAGTTGATTGTCAAGGAGGAAGCAATCAATAAGATGTAACTAGAACACCTAGAGAAAGGTTGAAGTTATGATGTTGTAATGAAGTACAAGGATCAGCTAAGCCATTGATGAAAAAGTGTATTTGATGGAATACTATAAGATACAAAGAATGGGCACACTGAAACATATCAAAGATTTAAGGTTTTAGCTAAGTCTTTTGTAAAACTCAAACTAAGTTCATTAGAGAGAAGGAGCCAAGCAAGCTAGTAAGAGCCAAGAAAAATCCTAGTTAGTGCCGAGCAGAAACAAGTGCCGAGTGTAACAAGTGCCAAGTATTAACAAGTGCCGAGTGTAACAAGTGCCGAGTATTAACAAGTGCCGAGTATAACAAGTGCCGAGTATTAACAAGTGCCGAGTACTAACAAGTGCCGAGAAGAATCAAGTGCCGAGCAGAACTAAGTGCCAAGCAGGTATAGGTGCCAAGTAACATAGAGGTGCCGAGCACCAGTAACTTAATAAAGCAGAGTTGCTATATTATTTTGGAAATTGAAGATTCGCCAAATCTAAGCCGCCAAGGTTGTTATCTAGAAGTTTGTGAATTAAAAGGAAGATAATAATGATGAGTTGGTGACACAGAACACCATGTAGAACATTTTTCTTTTAGAGAAACAACTGGCAAAGTTTCTAGAAGAAAACAAGATATGGGGTAGATACATTGTATCCTACCTAATCCATCTTGAAACCCTAAAATTGGAAAGGGAGAATTGAGCAGAAAAAGGAAAATCAGACTTCTATATAAGAAGACATAAATTAATAGAGTGAAAAAGGAATAAGGAGAGAGAGGTGGTCAAGCATAAAAGCATGAAGTGCTATAGAATGTGCTAAGGATAAGAAAGCACAGGAACTCTATTTGAATAGATGACCACAAGAATGATTGCATTGGCAAAATGAGTAAGAAGACTCAAGGAGACGAAACTTAAAAGGGAGACAAGCAGTCAGAGCTGAAGTGATTGAAGCCAAGCATAAGGATTGAATTGAAAGTGTGATCTGAAATCTGCAAAGTATGTTGTAAGTTATATCAGATCAAAAGACCATTATCGTTACTTTCTAGCAATTGTAACAGTAAGTTTAAATCCTATGGACTTAGGTTGGTTTAATAGCCATAAGATAAATCCTTTAACAGGGTGACATTCCAAGTGAATGTTCTAAAGACCTTTTACTAGGCCCATTCCTAACAGTTTGGTGAAATCCTCTAACAAGGTTGCATTTAACAGTGTGTTGTAAGCCTTTAATAGGGCAGGCTTTTAATAGGGCATCACTTTAGAAGAGTGAAAATCAAGTAGCATGTTAGTGGTGGTTTTTCCCAAATTGGGTTTCCACGTAAATCATTGTGTCATGTGTTGATTTTGGATGTTTTGTCATTGCATATTGATTTACTGTAACTTGCTTATATGATTGATTTAAGTATTGGATGGATGAAAAGTATATGGATTCATTAAAAGTAGTAAAAAGGTATTAATAGGGAATTTTGGACCTTGAATAACTGATTCACCCCCCCTCTCAGTTATTCTAAAGAATTCTAACAAAACTCATAATGTTGGGAAGACTATGTGTTTCATAAATGGAACCTTAGGAGCTTGTGTAAGGATATATAGGAACCTAATCCAAGGGATAGTGCTAGATGGTATAGCCCACTGACAAATTGGTTCATGATAAACTTTGACAGGGCTTCAAAAGGGAACCTAGGCATTGTTGGGTGTGGAGTTGTTATCAGGAACTCTTATGGTGATAAAGTGTGATGCATGGCTATTCCTATTAGTAGTCAAACTAATCATGTGGTTGAAGCTTGTGCTACTCTTCATGGTCTTATTTATGCAAAGAGTTTGAATTTGAGAAAGGTTTGGGTGGAAGAAGACTCTCTCAACATCATAAATTGTCTTAATAAAATTACTTAGCCTTCATGGACTATTAGTAATATTATTTTTTGGGATATTCATGTTATCAATTCTTTTGATATATGTATTGTCACCCATAACTTTAGGGAAGCTAACTATGCTACTGATTGGGTAGCTAACATGGTCTACTTAAGTGTGCATAAAGTTATTTGTGATAATAATGATCCTTTACCTACTGATGGTTGCAAGTTTATCAATTATTATAAATTAAGATGTAACCAAAAATGTTTTAATAATGATGTTGTCACAGATTTGTAATTATGTGTTGATCACTCTCGGGTTGTGTTGGGTTATGATTTTTAGAATGTTGAGCTTTAATTTGCATAGATTATCGGTTGTTGTTACCATTTTGTTCTTGGAATGCGATATTGTTTTTGGTAGCAGTGTGTATCAGGGTTTTCAGAGAGAGAAATCTAGTGACATTAAAGGGGGGAATATGGGAGGAAAAAGGAAGAGAGTGGAACCTACAAGTTGCAAGGAGTGGATGAAGAAAATGGATGCCTGGGACATTTTAAGGTGGGGGAATTTCACAGATTATATGGAAAGGCTCAAGGGTAATAATCCTACTATTACTCAACAATTCATTAAAACTTGGAAGGACAACTCTATCATGGTTGGAAACTAGTGTATGGAAGTGATTGAAGAGGTGATTATGTAGGATATGGGTTTGGATATGGATGGCATCAAATTTTATTGGGATTGAAAGTTGTTGGACAGGGCCATTAACAAATTTGAGGAGTTGGAAAATGAGAGAAGCTGACTGGTGAAAATTGGTAACTCTTATTTCAACCCTGCCTCTGTTTCTCAACCATGGAGAGTTGTGTTGTTTGTCATTATGGAGTATCCTACTTTTGATGGTAGGTTAAAAAATTTATATGAGTATCATTTTATGTTAGCTAATCACTTTACACATGATGTGAGGATCAATTTCCCCTTTTATTTGTTGCAGTCTCTAAGCTTCTCCATCCAAACAATTCAATATGATCTTAATGGAGAAAATGTGAGTCATGAGGGCCTTATGGTTCTTATTATGAATGTGTTAAAATTAAAAAAGGATGTGAAACCCATGGGTAGCTTGAAGGCTGTGGAATATGACACAGAGGGTAGTCTCTCAAAGAAAGGTTATGACTTAGATACTCAAGATGATGCAAAGGGGGGCAATGAGAGTTTGAAAAGAGGTTTTGGGTGTAGCTCTCAGAAGAAGGAGAAGATTGTTGAAGGGAGTGTCTATAACCATGAAAGTGATTTTGTGGAGGAAATGGTGAGAGATTACTAGAAGAAAAGAAGTGGTGGTAAAGGAAAGGGTTTTAAGTGTCACAATGATGTTAGGGTTCCTACCCCATCAAATGATGAACCTCTATCTCACATAATGGAGAGGAAGCAAAAATCTCTAAGGCTTCAAGAGGAGAAGATTTAGAAATCTATGAAGAATGTTGAGTTGGAGAAAGAGGATGAGGGGGATCAGGAGCAAAATCCTAATTTTGATGATAAAATTGAGGGTATGATTGGTTCTACCAAAGGTCTACTAGGAAACCCTAGGACCTTTTTGAAGGAAATTGGCATCCTGAAACAACAAATGTAGTTTTTTTGGTAAGGAAGTGAAGTGGGTTAGCAAATTGGCCAAAGGAGAGCGTACCTTAGGCGAACATATTTTGTTAGCTTTCAGAGGTAATTGGAAATGCTAAAGAGGTTAAAAACCTTATGCATAGGATTCCACAGCTCGAAGTTAAATATAGGGTGTTGGAGAAGGCTAATAGTGACAATCAAGGGAAGGTAACTAGGTTGGAAGCCAAGTTGAATAATATTGAAAAGATTATCAAGCAAATGGTAGACAATAATAGAAAATCTCTTAAGGCTATGGTAGATAATGTGGGCAATCTTTTGAAAAAGTTTGAGCAAGACAAAGGACAGGATTCCCCTTTAGTGGTAGAGAACCAGGGTCCTAGCAAATGCACTCAGGCTCACTCAAAGAAGAATGAGGAAGTGAACAAGATGGAAGAGGTGAAGGCCACTATAGAGAATATGCACATTCTAGCAGACCAGGCTATTGACCTAATAAAGACTAATTAGTTGGTTGGGTACTGGTCTTTTGCTATCCCTTTGTTGTCATTTTCAGCTCTATTTTTGATGGCCTCCTATTTTTTCTTTTTGGAGGCCTGTCTTATGTTGATCTGTGCTATTATATTCTATTGTTAGCTTTACACTTTCATTAATGACTTATGTTATTATGTAACAGGTTTCAGGTCCTTTAAAACCTGTTTTTACTTAATCAAAACTAGAAGTGAATAGATTATCCTTTTAATGAGGAAAATGAAGTGGTTATTTGTACTACTATTAAATTATATTTATAATATGAATTATTATTATTGTATTTACTATAGGCTATACTATGGAAGTCACAAATGCTTAATCAGTTATTGATATCTTTGATTTCCACCAATTAGATTTATGTATGTTTAAATTTTATTATCATTTTAAATTTTTTCTGAAGTATACATATGAATTTTTAAAATTTTTAAATCATTTGAATTATTTTCATACAATTTTATTGGCTAAAATATTTGAGTGTTATAGGAAGCAAAATGCTACCCATAATTTGAGGCAATGTTCTAGGATGCACATATATATAAATATATGTAAAGTTTAATTTTTTCTACAACTATATAGTTTTTTTCTTACATATTCTACATGGATTAATATTAATATTGATGAAATATTAATCAAATTTGAAGCAAAAATTAACACACTTAGAATAAAGATTTTTAGATACCTTAAGGTAAACATCCAATCAGATTAATAGTAAAGAAAAAAATATTTTATTTTAAGAATTTCTTTTCTTTTAAAATTATTATTTTTTGTTACAAAGATTGATTTTAATATTGATGAGATATTAATCAAATTTGAATAAAAATTGACACACTAAGGAAATATATTTTCATATAGCTCAAATAACTTAAATATATCTATAGAATATATTCTATAACTAAATCCTCCACTATTATTGTCTTTTATAACAATTATGTTTAGAATGTTCTACTCAGATCCTATATATTTAAAAATGATATAACCTATCAATACAATTTCCTCTATTCTCCTATTATTTATTAAATTTATTTAATAATTTTATAAATGCTAAATTTGAATACAAGTCACTACGTGGCACTTATTTTCTTATATGATTTATTAGACATTTTTTCTCATCTAATTTTACTCATATTTGGTAAATATTTTTTGTTGTATTTATTGTGAGATTCTTGGGTGCAATTTAGTTGGTGAATAGTTATATGTTTGGTGCATTAACCTTCCATTTATATAAGTATTTAAGGAAATTAAAGTACAATTTAAATTAATGTTCACAATTTGAAAAATAATTTCCATTTCATAAATTCAAAAGAATAAGTCATTTCAATAGACTAAAGAGGGCAAGCCTCAATTTATAAAATATTATCATACACAATATACTATTCTTACATTTAATTTTTCCACTATATTACTACTATACAATCAAATAATTAAAATTATTATATATTATACAATATAATTAATATAAAATATTGCTCTTTGTAAATTTTAAAAAATCATACAAATTCAACCATTCAAATAATCTAAATAGTTTCAATGGGCCCTTGGTCTACTAGTGAAGTTGAATGGCTCGCAAAGAGCCCACCAGGGATCAAGTTGTGTTGAGTGCAAGGCTCAAAGACATCACAAGGGATGAGGCCTGGATCCTACCCTAGGTGAATTTGGTAGTGTGGATGCTCCTTAGTCCTCGACTCTTAGCCGAAGAGGTTTCAAGCACGCATGGGCCCATATCAGTTACCTCAAACTTGTTTGTGAATAGTTCCAATTAAATTTTTTTATATTGTTAAGATTTTACTATTTCAACTATAGGTACACTAACCTCAAATTAAATAAATAGGAGCTAACAAACCAAAAAGTACTAACTACTAGTAGCACTTCAATAGTATTATTTTATTAATTATTAATCATTATTACATGCATTATATAATATCCTTTTTAAATATAATTATTTTTTAATATATTACAATTTAAAATATAATTTTATAATAATTTAATTATATAATAATTTTTTTTCAAAATATTATTTCATTAATCAAAATATAAGAAATAATTCTTATTTTAATATAATATAATTTATAACTAATAATGCATGGAACCACAGACCCCTATTATAGACTACATTGATCATTCAAAGGGAAGCTTTACTATGAGTGTTGTCTTAATAGTAATATATATTGTAAATTAATAATCATTATGTAATATATTAATATAATGTTAATTAGATAAAATATAAAATATACCAAATTAACATTTTATAAGTAATTATTAAAATTTTTCGTTCAAAAATTAGAGGTTTTTATATTTTATGGTGGATTTTCTTATTGATGTCAATTTTTTAGAAATTTATCAAAAAGAACTTTATGCTTGTCATAGAAACTTTCTAATTTTTTATCTTATATATTTTAGTGGATTTGCATGAGTGGCTTTTGTGAAATAAAAAAAAATTGTTAGAAAATTTTCACTTTTTGTTTATTATTTTTTGAATTGTTAAATAAGAGAAAGAATAGTTTTCAATTGGATTAAAATATTTCTATTCTATTTTGATTTGAATGGATTATTTTACTTGACTTTTCTGAATTTTGAGAATTTTTGTGGCATGAGATTAAGGTTTTTTTCTTTTCTGGCTGAAGTATTATGGAGATTTTTTTTAGTTAGTTCATGCAAAAATCTAATGATTGCTTAGAAAGAGGCTTGCGGTTGTATTTGACAAAATAATTTCTCTTTCTTTTTCACATTCTCACTGAAAATAAAAACTTATTGTTTTGAACAGACAAATTTGCATGATGGCACAAAGTACAAACCATTGAGCAAGGCTTTGTGTCACGGGACATGAAAAAAATGCAGAAAACTATAGGCTTTATTAGGAAGCCATTTTACAAAAGGCCTAGAGCTGCTAATGTTATTGTTTGTGTACAAAATTTATGACGAAGCAACAAAAAATTCATTTACTTATCGGTTTATAAACATTCCATGTGGTTTGTGGCAATTGCATGGTTATTTGCTCCATTCTTATTTAGCCAATATAGGTTTGAATGACAAAAGATTGTTGATGATTAGGAAGGTTGGAGAAAATGAATAAACAATTGGGGTGCGCCTACAAATAAAAGTTTGGAATCTTGGTGGGGTGTTGAACAAGAGCATCTTGTAGTGTATTTCTTAGTTGAATATTGGAGTTTTTTTTTGTTGAGATATTTTTGTACCAATATGGTTTATTGTACAATTTAAAAATAGATAGAAAAAATCAAAACATAAATGTAAGCTCTTAGCTGCTCTATCCATTTTTTACCCTTTTTTTCTATTAAAAGCTTTTAATTTTTGATAAGTTTTTCCTTTCTGATTTCCTTTCATTTTTTTCATCTAAATTTGTGAAGTTTTTATTTTATGATAATATAAATGTGATGGTATTAAATAATAAGAAACTTAGGAATATGCATAGACATATGAGTTGTCTTATTGACAACACAGGAGTTAGGAACTGAGCACATGGTGTCTACAACATCTCTTTATGAGATACACCTATGTAAACTTATCCTCTTGCCATCACACAAACTATTGTGCTCAATGGATGATAATCCACTCTTGGTGGACATGTGCTTAGTTGTGATGTTTACCTCTTTGTTGACTCCTAGTCATTCTAGTTGTCTTTATATACAAGGCACTTCTAGTGTGTATTCATCTCATATCTAATTATCTAATATCCAATCATCTAATATCCATTCTTATTTGATCATCATTTGTCTCTCTTGTGCTATCTATTGAGCTTCTTGATCTTGGCATTGAATTATTGCCTTAGGAAAATTCTTAAATGGTATTAGAGCTATACCAAATTATTACATGGTATGAAAGTCATAGGAGTTCCATTGTATAGCCATTGGAGAGATTTGTTTTTACAAGTCAAGATTGGAGCTTGCTGGTGCAACTCAAATGTTGGTATCACATTTAGAAGGTCAAAAAATCCCCAAATTGACTTTTGTTTCATCAAAATCGAACATTTGAGGTAAAATTTAGTCATTTGATTTTTGAATGTGTGACGACGCCGATTCAGGAGAAATAATTACAGAGATGATTTTCAAACAATGATATCTCCCTCATATAGACTCCTTTTTTCGAGCAATTTTTCTTTTGGGGTAGAATTTCATGATCTACACATTGGTGCAAGTTATTTGTGATATCTATTCCTGACTTTTTTTAAAAATTGCCAATTTGAATTTTATATAACTTTAGAGGCTTTGTTCAAACTTATATGGACACATATTTAAGTCCTTTCTTTTTTGAAAGTGCATGATTTTTTGTCTACTTTCCAGATGTGGTTTTAGTTTGAGTAATTTTGAGTAGACATAGTACTTTTAAGACTTGGTCAATTTTTGGCCAATTTTGGCTCTTGTAACTAATTAGATCCTTAAGAGGTCTTGTGTCTTATTTTGTTGAGTCATATATAGCTTCATATTTTTAGTTGTAAATATCAAAAAATAAGAGTTCCACTTTGACCCAACATTGGAAAGTGGCTATTGTACTCGCACTAAATATAAAGTGCCAAAAGCACCACTTTTGTTGAGGTTCTTTGATTGAGTGAAAGAGGGGGTGTGTCTTGTGTTCTTGTGTCTCTCTTTCTCTCTTGTGCTCTTTTAAATTTTTGCATCATGGGTTCACCTAAAACTCCACTTTTAGCTTCACACAATTATACTACATGGAAAGATATTGTATGGAGTAGACTAATGGAAAAAGGTTTAAATCTATATGTTGATGGTACAATTGTAAAACCCATTGATGCTAATGTACAGGTTGATTGGAAAATTAAAGACAACCAAGCTTTAGGAATTATTAGGACTTGTGTTCATAGAGATCTCTTCTTCCACATTCCCAACTTTAAGGATGCCAAGGGTGCGTGGGACAAATTTGAAGGGTTGTATGGTAAGGTGGATGAGGAAAATGGATTCCAAATTGAGGATGATCTACTTCTCTTGGATCCTAAGAATTTTGACACAATTCAAGACTATGTCAACAAAGCAAATGAGTTGAGAGCACTACTTAATGATTGTGGTAATCCCATGAAGGATGATAGATTGATTCACCACATATTGAAGAGGTTTCCTTTAGAGTATGCATCTTTTTGTTTCAAGTTACAACACTCACAAGTTGATCATGAAAAGTGCCTTCACTAAGCCTTCATTTGATGCATTTGCAGAAATGTTGATGTTGGAACAATCCAAGTTGATAGATATGGGAATTCTCAAGTCATCAAAGTCCAAGGCATTGGTGGCTAGTAATGAGAACCAAACAAATCAAGGCGGAAAATATTTTACCAACAACAAGAAAAAAGTAGTGGAAGCCAAAATCACAATCAGAGACACAATAATTTTCCTCCTCACAATAAGGCAATTCTTCTTCCAACAAGAAGGGAAACAACAACAAGAAGGATAAACTATTTTGTGCATATTGCAAGAAACCAAATCATGATGAGAATCATTGTAAGACTAAGAGAATAGATGTGTTGGAAAACTTACTTAGGAAGAACAAAATCAATGTGCCAAATGCTTCCAAGGATTCAAATCCATCCACTTCAAAGGGAAAAGGGCAAGCACTTATGGAAAGTTCAAGTTCTTCAGGGGAATGGATTCTTGACTCAGGTGCCTCATATCATATGGGTTCTTCAAAAGGATAGTTTCCTTCATTGGAGCAATCTAAGGTACCTTACATCTTTGTAGGGAATGATACACAAGTGAAAGTTGAAGGGAAAGGACAAGTTGAGATGGAAAATGGAGAGTTCAAATATGTTCTCCATGTTCCTAACCTTAGCACTAATATCATTTCAATTTACCAAATCGCTCACTATGGAGGTGGAAATAAAGTTGTGTTCCTTCCTAATTCAATAATGGTGCAAAATCTTAAGGATGATTCATTGATTGCAATGGGTAAATTTAGTCATGACACAAGGCTTTATTCTTTCTCCCACTTTGTGTCTAAGTCTCCTTCACATGCATTGTTGACACATTCAAAATCACAAAGTAAATTATGGCATGAGTGGTATAGACATCTTGCCTTCCACTATCTCCATAAAATTAGCTCAAAAAAATGGTCAAAGGTCTACCTACAATCAAATTTTCTAAGGGTGAATGTTCAACTTGTTCAATGGATGTGCATCTAGAAGAGAAGTTTAACAAAAGGAAGTCTTGGAGAGCATCAATAGTTCTTGAGTTGGTTCACATGGTTCTAGCAGGCCCTTTTTCAGTGACATTAGTTAGCAAGGGGCACTTTATCCTCACTTTCATTTATGATTTTTCATGCTACACATGGGTCTACTTTCTTGATCACAAGAATGAAGTGTTTGATAAGTTTATAGCCTTCAAGAGTCGTGTTGAGAAGAAATCAAGTAAATCCATCAAGGTTCTTCATATGAACAATGAAAGTAGATATGTGAACTCCTGACTTAGAGACTTTTGTGAACTTGAGGGTATTAATCTTCAAAACCTTGTGGCATTTAGTCCACAAAAGACAAGTGTTGCAGCAATGAGGATTAGAACTCTTAAGTCAATGACAAGTTGCATGACTCAAGCTAAGTCTCTTGATCCATCACTTGAGGTAGAAGCTATAAGCAGTGCCAATTACATCATTAATAGGTCTCCTCATAATGTCTTAGATGGAATGACTCCTTTTGAGGCATGGTGCAAAAGAAAAAAAATTGTAAAACACTTCAAAGTTTTTGGTTGTCCAGCATGGGCATAAATATCTTCAAGGGAAAGAAAGCCACCACCACCAAGGCCTTGTACTTTCATTGGATATGAAGAAAGATCTTTTCTTATTTATTCCAACTCTATCCACCATTTAGTTTTTTTTGTCCTTGAATACTACCTGCATAATTATCTATTATTCTATTTCTAGTCTGTTTATATTGTTTAATTTGGTAGGAGAAATCTAGTTTTACAATGTGCAACCAATCAATAGAACGATTCTCTGTTTGACAGCCATATCCCTATCATTCTTTTACAATGACGAGAGAAGAAAATTAAATTAGGTAGATGGATGAAGATCTCTTTAGTAAACCATAAAATATCTGACAAAGCATAAACATGCATAAACATGACTAAATAAAGACAACAATGAACATGTCACAATCACAGTTATGTGTCATCGTAATCATCCACATATCTTCAAAATATGAATGGAGCTATACATTCCTGAGATCAATTACATTGTTATTTCTTTGATATAAATAGAGTCTTCGATATAACTTTTTAAGAATTTTTAATTTTTAATTATAAATAAAAAATTTCATTTTCTATTATAATATCTTAGTATTGTAATTTATGAAAATCTCCAACTCAAACAATTATTTGTGTATAAATTTCTTTAAAAATAAATTGTTCTTATTATATTATGACTTTGATATTTTCACCCTAATAATCTATAAGAGAAAATAGATCAATTGATTTTTTAAAATATATCTTTAAAAATAGATTTTTAATTTGTAGTCTTTGGTGAAGAGTAATGATAGCACTATAGCTAGAGCATTTGGAGGAACCAAACAAGCACCTAAAAGGAAACAATATATAATTTTTTTCTTCCTGAATCTTTCTTTGTCTATGGAGAATAGGAATATTTATTGGGAATAAGAAATGGCTATTCCAATAACTACTATTTTTTGGAATGAGTATAAGCTTTTTTTAGAGGCAAAAGGAGAATATGTATCCCTATTCCCTATTCTAATTGACTAACTAGGTGGAAAATACAAAACCTATACCAAATTTTCTATTCCTATTCTAGCAACCAAACGGACCCTAAATGTTCAAAATTGTACATGTAAAATTTGACTCACCTCTTGCCTCAAACCCTTGGCACTTGCACCCCTTGTGTTTATGCTTTATAGAATGATTGTAAAATATATTTATTGACACTGCATTATTCTATAAAATTACTTTGTAACTATTAGAAATGTTTTAAAAGATAGTGCATTAGGAACTTTCACTAGAAAGTTCATCCTTAGGTATTAATAGCCCATAAAATAATTAAATAGAAAATAATCACATAGAGTTCAAAGCAAAAGTTATTCTTGTTTTCATATATGTGCAATTGCTCTTGATTTCACATATATTAATACGACCCTTTAGATTTATGACTGCCATATAATAAATTATATTAGTTATGTTTTCTTTCAAGCTTATATTTTTGTTTGTAGCCCACATAAAAAATGTGGAATTGAGATTGATAGGAGTTTTAAAAATTAGAAACTTCAAGATTAATAAAAATGAAAAAAAACTATTGAATTCAAAATTCTAACGTACATATTAATAATTTTTCAACCTATATATTTGACAGTTGCTGGGCTTTATGAATGTCTACTGAGAAGTTCTGAAAAGATTAAAGAGAACTATAAAATGCATATAAGTCACTATTTATTCATTCAAATTTAATTGAAAAAATATTTTTTATAAAATAAAAATTTCCTTTAAAAATCTTATATTTTATGACATAGAATTTGTAAAATTTCTTACACATCCATGTGGGATTGTAAAATATAATAAACACGCCCTTTAAAGTAAATGAAAATTCAACAATATTCCTTAAAAACACTAAAACAAGCACTCCGTGCACGAAATGAGGACGAGCACGTAGCCCTCGTCGTGCATTATTTATGGCATGATTAAGACACAACTAGGACAAAAACAATCGGTCGACCTCGCTCACTACAGGCATGGAATTCGTGCATTGTTCGATGACTTTCAACCTAGGATCATAAAAAGCTAACGGAATAAATTCAGTATTATGAACCGAAGCATGGGTTTGTTACAGCGATTTATCATATATTAACATTCAAAGTTAGAAAAGAGTCAGAGTTCCAGGGTAACAGCACACATAACGGTACCCTTGATCTCAGATGGCCTCTCAATGTGTCTCCATTGGATTGCTCCGCCTCTCTCATTCGGAGGTTCCAGTATGTCAAAACCTCTCCTTTGTTCATTTTCATCCCTGCGGATCACCAAGATTTTATGGCCAATAACTAGAGAGAATCTAATATCTCGGTTCAAATAATTCAGCCCTACAATACACGAGCTTTTTGGGCCATAATCAGAATTCAGGCTATAATCATCTTCAATCGATCCTCTATCAGAGAGTTCTCTGTAGCCCTCAAATGCCCACACAAAATTATAGCATCTGTTTAAACGTCTATTCCCCAATATCGTTTCCCAGGTGTTGGTGGAGGGATCAAAAACGTCAAACAATGGCCCATAAGGATTGCCCCTTACATAGAACTTTCCGTCAGCAAAAAGGCCTCTGTAGTAGAGCATGTGGGAGATGACGTTCATGTCAGGGAGAGCATCCCACTTGTCCTCCTCCACATTGTAAACTGATGCGCTAGGGACGGGGATTCCACGCCTGTCACTGCTAGACCCTCCAGCGACGTAAATGAGTCCCCTCTGCTCATCCGCTGCGCACGCAAATTCAATCGCGGGCGTTGGCATGCGGCTGCCCTTCCGCCATTGAAAAGAAGAGAAGTCATACAACCACGTACAACTTCTCTTGTACCCTGATACCAAATCCGTGATCAAAACCAGTTTTTGTTTCACGAAATGAAGATGGCAGCGAATGATGCGCCTCGTATCTATTGGAATGGGTGGTAGACTTTTGCAGGAGTTCTTCTCTGGGTTGTATACCACGACTCTCTTGCGAGTGCTCTTTATTTCATGGATCATACAAATCCGCTGCTCCGAAATCTTCAACTTTCTTCTTTCCTCATAAAAGTTGGGGCTTTTCAATGCAGCATTCCAGCTTTTGGAAACACCTCTCAGGTTTCCATGCGAGCTCAACTCCACCCTCACCAAACACTGCCACGCAACATCATCTGGAAGACGAGGAAAAAGAGTTCCCATGCCGAATCACAGCAGCGCACGGTATTACTTTACTCAAAATAATTTGCAATCTCTCAGGATTTAATAGATAGAATGCTCTAAATCTGTTATCAACTTGGTCGGTGTCTCTATTTATACTCGAGTAATTCTATTTCTATTTCTATTTATACACTACTTCTCTTTCCATATATACTCTACAATTTGTTTTCTTTTTTGGTCAAGCGATTAGGTTTTTTTTTCTCTCGATTTACAAACAATAATTTTAATTGTTCTAAATTTTAAAAACTAATAATAGCATGAGACATGTGAAAAGAGACGCATGCAAAAGTTACTTTAATATGATTGATGACTGTTCTTACATATTCTAAATTAATAATCTTAATTTCATTAAATATACAATATTTTCGTAAACCTACAGTTGCATAATACATAAAAACTTTCTATATTCCACTGCATCTTAACGCGTTGTCTCCATTACATGTAAAGGAAAGACAAAACAAAAAAACGGAATGTTAAGCGGCGATATGGAAGAGTCTTCGCTATTTTGTAGGTATCTGTAATGCTCATTTAGCCTGAGAATATCAAAATTGAAAAGCAGCAAAGCATACGACCAAATTTTTCTACTCAACTTTTTGATAATTTTAATAAATCATTTTAAAATTATCACACAAACTGTTTTTATTTTATAAATTAAATAAAATATAATAAAGCTGATTGTGTCAAGTCTTTAAATATAAATTTAAACTAATAAGTATTAATCACTAGTTAACACATGAAATGTAAAAAGTATCACAAGAATATTTAGCTTAAGGCAAGTACTACTAGCATACTTAAAATTTTATGTAAAATAAGTTGAGAGATATCCAATGTCAAGATATCTAAAATTCATAGTCAAGATATCCAATTTTAAAAAATTTCAATTTACATTTTTTTTATACTACTTTGATGATCTTAAGATTAGTGTTAGGTTTGAATTGTATTTTGAGACATACAAAACATTAAAAAAAAATTACAACAAAAGTTAATTTCTAACTTATGTGAAACATTTTAATATTTATTCATCACTAAAAATGAGGTAAATATAGCCCGCTATCTACCATTTTGACAAGTTTTGGAGTTGCTGGAAGTTCATATGAAATAAGCTAGTTTGCCAAATCTTAAATAAACTATTCAGACTAAGCTGATGAAGAAGAAATAAACACCAACACCACACTAAAAATAGATAAATAAATTTAAAAACAAATAGTAAATTATTTGAAAAACTGAAATAGATAAATGAATCTAAACCTATAAACACAAAATAAATTATTTAAACAATATGAAATGCATGCCTGAATTTGACCCTATAAAAGCAAAACAAATTATATGAACAAATAATAATGCATACAACTATATAAATGCAAACTAAATTATGTCAACAATATTACATAAATATTAAATACACGTCTAAATCTGACCCTTCTTCACATGATAGTAGAACAATATAGAGTGTCATTTTCAAGTTTCAGTAAGAAAAAATAGTAAAATATGTGAAAAATGTGAAATGGATATTGAATTTGATTTATAAAAGAAAATGCAAACAATATGAAATGCATACTTGAATCTAACTCCTGGGCCTGTAATGTGCATAGCAACATGAATATCAACACAAATATCATGCAAAACTTGCTTGAACTCCTATGCTCACCCATTGCCATTTCTGATAACAATCACCAAGAATGCGATAAATACAAAAGCATTCACAAATTTCCATAAACCACCTTGTGCCCTATTTGTGCTTGCATGTCCTCTCAAAACGATGAGTAACCTACAAAGCATTTTGTCTCGCTCACTGCCAACAAATATGGGAGGATGAGTTACTAAAAGGCCAAATCCGTACATAGTGCATATTGAACATAGAATAATTTTCTAAAGGAAAAGTCAAGGAAGCAGATGTTATAGCAAACGATTAAGGTTCAAATTGACAATTTCATTCAAGTTTGCTTTTTATATTCTAAAGTAACTATTTTTTAGTTAATTCAAGCGTAATTGTTATATTTTTTATCAAATATTAATTTTCATACTGACACTTGGATGCCAATTTTTTTGGAAAAGGCTAAATGTTTACATTGAAGTTGTTGTCACTGTAGAAAGCCTCTCGGCTTAAATAAGAGAGATTCCATATACATTTAGATTTTTCTATAAAAATATTATTCATTTAGAGCTTTAAAATTAGAATATAATTTAAGTTTAGAACATAAATTGATTTCCTTAAAAAAGAAAAATAGATAGCCATGTTTGTATATACTAATTTTTATTTTTGAATCTCACATATTATATATATATAATATGAGAGGATGAACTCACAATATAGATTTCTAGGTCCAAATTACAAGCCAAATTACACTAAGTAGGTCCACTTTTATGTATACTAACTCGGTGCTTTGGTAGATTTTTCTACCTCATTCCACATTGCACTCCTTATGCTCTTCAGTCTATCTAAGGTAGGGTATCAAGTAACTTGGCATATTATTTGGTAAAAGTACAAAGTTGTGTTACCTTTTAGACTGACTTATCAGAACAATTGAATTTGAGTATTTCTATCTAAAAATCAATTTTGTTAAAAGATATGATCTAGATAAGTTCAATCTAGCTAATTTATATACGATATCACACTTTTCCAATTGGAAATGTCTATTAAATGCATGTTTTATACTAGTTTGTATCCAATTACTAAAGAAATATAATTGTTTCAAAAAATTGATGTTTCAATAACTCTTACTATTTTTTATGATATATTTTTAATAACTTATTAACATTTGGCATCGATTTGTGATGGCTATGTGTCGCGATTACGACAACAATATGTCGCCACTGCGATAGTAATAGACATCGTTGTTTTTTAGTTGCAAATTATGATGTCTATCCTATACCGTCGCAATTACGACGCCTATCCATTGCTATGCAACCACTTTATTGTGACATCAACCTCGTCGCAATGCTTGTGGTAGACATCACAATTGCAATGTCCACCACAAGCATGGCAACGACAGTTAGTGTTGTCGCCACAGTGACCCCATCGCAATGCTTGTGCCAGACATCGCAATTGCGACATCCACCACAAGCATGGTGACAGTAGTTGGCATTGTCGCCACAGTGACCCCGTCGCTATGCTTGTGGCGAACATCAAACCAAATCAAACCTCTTAAACCCTGAACCCTGCGTAACTTAATTTGGTCACATCTTATATTTGAGCAGGATGGTTTCTTATTGGTGCTCCTTCCATTATTTCATGATATATTATTATCAGGCTATCCAATCGGCTAAAGGAAAAAGATGATTCCTGACCAATCGAATTAGCAATATGGTCGATCTACATTGTATTTGGACACTTGGTTTCAGGATCATCTCATCGATTCCCATTCATCACAGGATCTTTATTTGATTAGACCTCAATAGAAAACATTGAGATTTCTTGAGCCCCAAGCCCAAATCATGTAGGATTCAATCTCAACATATCATAAAGCCTATAGATAGAGTTGGGCATCCCGTAGCTGGAAGCTTCACCTGTATCAACTCTCGGATGGTGTGAGAATTCTCAGCTCTATACACAAGCTTTATGATATGTGGAGATTTTTCTATCTCATTCCAAATTGCACTCCTTATGCTCTTCAGTGTATCTAAGGTAGGGTATCAAGTAACTCGGCATATTATTTGGTAAAAGTACAAAGTTGTGTTACCTTTTAGACTGACTTATGAGAACAATTGAATTTGACTATTTCTATCTAAAAATCAATTTTGTTAAAAGATATGATCTAGATAAGTTCAATCTAGCTAATTTATATATGATATCACACTTTTCCAATTGGAAATGTCTATTAAATGCATGTTTTATACTAGTTTGTATCCAATTACTAAAGAAATATATTTGTTTCAAAAAATTGATGTTTCAATAGCTCTTACTATTTTTTATGATATATTTTTTATAACTTATTAACATTTGGCATCGATTTGCGATGGCTATGTGTCGCAATTACGACAACAATGTGTCGCCCTTACAACAGTAATAGATGTCATTATTTTTTAGTTACAAATTATGACGTCTATCCTATATCGTTGCAATTATGACACCTATCCGTCGCTATGCAACAACTTTATTGTGAAATAAACCTCGTCGCAATTCTTGTGGCGGACGTCACAATTGCGATGTCCACCACAAGCATGGCGACAGTAGTTGGTGTCGTCGCCACAGCGACCCCATTGCAATGCTTGCACTAGACATTGCAATTGTGATGTCCACCACAAGCATGGTGATGGCAATTGGCATCGTTGGCACAGTGACCCCATCGCTATGCTTGTGGCTAACATCAAACCAAATCAAACCTCCTAAACCCTAAACCCTATGTAACTTCATTTGGTCACATCTTATATTTGAGCAGAATGATGTCTTATTGGTGCTCATTCCATTATTTCATGATATATTATTATCAAGCTATCCAATCGGCTATAGGAAAAAGATGATTCCTGAACAATCAAATTAGCAATACGGTCGATCTGCATTGTATTTGGACACTTGGTTTGAGGATCATCTCATCGATTCCCATTCATCATAGGATCTTTATTTGATTAGACCTCGATAGAAAACATTGAGATTTCTTGAGCCCCAAGCCCAAATCATGTAGGATTCAATCTCCACATATCATAAAGCCTATAGATAGAGTTGGGCATCCCGTAGCTGGAAGGTTCACCTGTATCAACTCTCGGATGTTGTGAGAACGCTCAGCTCTATATACAAGCTTTATGATATGTGGAGATTGAAGCCTACATGATTTGGGCTTGGGGCTCGGGAAATCTCAATGTTTTCTATCGAGGTCTAATCAGATAAAGATCCTATGATGAATGGGAATCGATGAGATGAACCTCAAACCAAGTGTCCAAATGCAATGCAGATCGACCGTATTGCTAATTCGATTGTTTAGAAATCATCTTTGTCCTATAGCCGATTGGATGGCATGATAATAATATATCATGAAATAATAGAAGGAGCACCAATATGACACCATCCTTCTTAAATATAAGATGTGACCAAATGAAGTTACGTAGGTTTTAAGAGTCTTGATTTGATTTGGTGTTGGAGGTAGTTTTGAATGACGTAGCTGGAAGCTTCACCTCCCTTGTCTCCTCCCTTTGCCTCACTCCTTCTCGGGCCTTAATATGTCATACTTATGTTGCTTAAATCATTGAGTATTGACAATTTTGCTAAAATTGATTCCATACATTTTAAGATTGTATGCAAAATGTATAATGAAATGCCTCTGTTCAATCTATGAACATTTTCAATAAGGTATATCAAACAAGTGTTTGTGAAAATGCTGATGCTTAAAGAATAGTAACTTTGGTGAAGTTTATCTTGGGTGCTAAGTATTTGGGTTTATGTTTTCCTAATAGAATTAAAATATCAGATTTCTATTTTTATGCAAGTGTTTGACATAAATCCTATATAAAGGATTTGTATTTTGTAATTTCTTTGGTGGGTACTCAGTTTCAAATCAGACATTGCACCCCAATTGTTTGATGAAATGCCAATGAGACAAAACTAAAATTGAAGGACAAAACATGAAGATTTTCTTACATTAGGTATCCACTAGCAACCTCTCTCTCTCTAACTCTATTAACCGTGTGCATCTTCTCTGAGTACTTAGTTGGCTAGAGCTAACCTACTAAAAATAGCCCCTTGTTCAAACTATTCCAAACTTTGAAGGACTTCACCTTATTGTAATAGGTGTATGCTACCATAATTAATTTTTATTTCTCCCTTTACTAGTCTACACTTTAGCAGAAATATCTTCTTTTTCTTTTCTGAACAAATGCACAACATCATGAACTAACTTTCACCATTTAGCAATATTAGAGGGTATAATTTCTACTCATATCATAACCATGTTTCCCTGCTAGCACCATTCTTTTCTCATGGGTCATCTTGTGCATCATTGAAGCCATATTCACCACTTACTTTGACAACTTGGACAAGCTTTTCTAGCTATGTCTTTTTCGTTGCTTTTATTTTCTAGCTTGGATCATTTGTGTGGTCTTCTTGCACAACACAAATATTTGCATTAAGGTTGGGCAATCTTTATTTGGTGTTGAGTGTCACGAAACACATGTAGAGGGAAATCAATACACTTTTGTGGATGTTGGCAATTTTCTCTTAATTTGGGGAATGTGAACATGTAGCCTTGGTTATCCCTTCCATTGCTATGGCTCAGTTGATAGCTACCTTTTCCTTGCCATCTAGGAGCAAAAAATGGTACTTGTGCATGTATTTGGTAAGGTGCATAACGGGTGGTGAATAAATGATAGTATGAATGTGGTGTTGGTTGTTGCAAACTATATTTCATCATTTGCTTTCCTCGAGATTCAAGAAATTCCTCTGCAACTCTACAAGTACATGTGCCATGATTTGGATTCTCATACCTCATGCTAATATTTTAATAGTAGTGCCCTTTAGCTATAGTAATAGGGCACACAAATAATTTCTATGTTTTCCAAATTTAAGTGTAGAACTTTGTAATAATGAAGGATGTTGACCAATACTAATCACTCAAGCTCTCACCAACACACAATCCTTTGCTTTATGCCCTTCCAGGTGGCATTGATATACAAGTGCTATATTTAGTTCCTTGCACATCAACTGTTTGTTCCATTCATGCAAGTATAGTGTTTATTTTCTCATCAAGTCATATTGTGGCCCCATTGACTTCAGAAAAGAAACCACGTTCACCCTAACTCTGCCTTTCTTCCACGATTTGACCATACTATTGGTCACGTCTTGATCAAAGCCATGCAACTTCATAATGTATATGGTGATCCCACCCTATTCTAGCTTCTTTCAAACTTTTTCCTTGCTTCTCTATTTCTCTATATCTCCCACCGACTCTTTTCTACACCTTTCGCCCAGCATTTCAGCACTTTGCACGCCCTCAATTCTCATACGCACCACACACTGTAAACACTTCACCACCTGATGGGGACCTTTTTAATTGAGAAGAATGTTGAAGGAATTATCCTTACTTCAAATCTTTTTATAAAGAGTAAACATTGTTATTATATCAATACACATATTACAAAAATTTCCTCTTTTTTATTGAATAGAAAATTAGATGAAACAAAAATGATAAGAATGCAATTACTTAGAGACATTCCAAGTAAATCTTATGAATCCAATTCGTGTAAAATTCATTACAAATAAAAAAAATCACGTCACCACAATATCTCATCATGATGATTAAGACCAAACCCTTAATCACTAGGGATATTGGAAAATTCTATGTATAGAGGAGTGATGTGAAATAATTTTTTTTATTAATAAAACTATCTTATAGGTATTTTTCTTTTCTCAAAATTTTAGCAAGGAAAAAAATGAACTTTTTGACTTAAGTAATGTTTTCACTTTAAATTTTATTAATTACTAATTCTTTAAAATAAAGGTATAGATAACATCTACCTTTTAGACTTCAAAATAAGCCAATAAACACAAAATAACTTGAATTCTAATAAAAAATCTTGCATCTGAACCATTATTCTTCTTTAAAATAGAGGAGGAAAAAACATTCTATGCTTTTAGAGGAGCATGACTTGAATTTCTAAAACTAATGATAGGACTGCAATTAATACTTATCCCTTGATCGAACACTCAACACTCAAGATGGTTGATGACTCGTGCTAGCTTTATTTGTTGAAATGTTACTAATGTCTATAGAATTCACTCCTATAATAACAGATTATTGATAGTCCTTCAAAAATGATATATGTGATATTTAGCTTCAGTCAAATTTTTTATATTAAGTTAGAAATTATAGAGAATCAGATATTAAATTTCTACTATTTATTATAATCTAATGAGCATGACTGTAGGTTCAAAATAATTTTTCATGTATAAATAGTTGAGAATCCAGATTATCAAGGCTTTCATGTTTCTTTTCGCATTATCAACTTGATTCCATCTCTTTGCTAGGGCTCTGCTCCATGTCAACAAGTTGACTGACACTGAATGGCTTTTAACAATCTTTATATATAATTTAACAATTTTAAGATATTGACAGAAACATGCCACTGAATGACTTAGGTATAGTATGAAAGTGCTGATTATATCTAAAAGTAAAACAAATAGTATTGCAACAAGATTAATAGGGAAATAAATGAAGCTCAAGTTACCCTCAGCTCAAAGTAGCTTAGTTGAATGCTATGACTATCTTCCCCACTATTCTATCCCTTTTTCATATAGGTAGCCAATAATTATTTTCCATATAACCAGGGTTTTACATTTTCACCCAAGTTTAGTGTCACAATATATGCCTTCACAAATATAGCTTTAGTGCCTATTCTTGGAATCCAAAAGGATTGAACAATATAGTTTAGGGCATGGCTTACTCTTTTTTGGTCAATAACTCTGAGGGTGACTATCCATTTCCCTTTTGAGATAGTGCTCTCTATCCATTCATTAACCGAATGACGAAGATTTATAACTCCCCCATTTTCATAGGTTTGAATGACAACACATATAATGATTGCACTCAATGAGTGTGATATTTTTAATGATGCCTCAAGCATTCCCTTTTCATTTATATGGATTTCATTAATTGCCCCTTCCCCAATCACATCAAAAAAGAAATTTACATTTAAAACTGAATCGACTCCATCAACTGTTCTCTCGAGTACACTAATCAACTTTGTTGGAAGCCTCTGAGGTGTTAAAATGAACTAATCAGTAGATGTAGGGCAATCAATGAGAATAGATTTCTTCAATTTATAATAATTATTTGTAACAAATTTTAGATTTTATTGTGCTAGCATCAATGTTTTGAATCACACTGTGTGATCCATCATCAGAATGAAATCAAACATAAAAGAACATTAAAAAAAACCTTAAAAAAACCTTAAAAAAACCTAACTTTACAATTATCTCCACAAGTTTAAGATCACACTCTTTAGACAAAATAGTTCACCTGTAAACATTAGAAAAGTGAAATACCTAAAGCATTTGAATGGAATTCAAGAGAGTTCCACTTAATTTTGAAAGGTGCAAGCATTTCAATCATCCCAATTCTTCAATACCTGTTATACTCTGTAGCTTCGACCACACTCATCAATGGTGATTCTTTCTAGGTAGTTCAATTTTTCAAGACTAGGAATCTCTTCAAGCTGGGGGCATTCCATTATATTCAATATTGATATTTTTTCTAGATCGATAGAGCTCCACCATACTATTTTCAGTATTGGGCAGTCTTTCAACTTAATGCAATTCAGTTTTGTCAGTGTTACATTCACTTTGGTCAGATTGGGCATGAACTCAATGTGAAGAGATATGAGATTGGGAAAATAATCTCCACAAATAGATACCTTGGATACATATTTCCCTTCTCTAATCACCATTATCCAAAGGATACTCATATGAGGCTTAGAAACATAATGTATCTCACTATTGCTCAAAGAAAATTGTCCACTGCTTGTTGTGAAATCACATAAAACTAATCTCCTAAGATTTGAGAGATTTCTAAGGGATTTAGTAAAGGATTTCCATTAAATTCTCATTGGATTTCCCCCTCCTCCTAAGACTAGATATTCCAAATGAGTTAGCATCCCTATTGAGTTTTGAAACTCTTTTAGTGAGACGGCATCAAGCACCAACTCTTTTAACTAAAAAGGGGCCTGAAAGGAATCCATACATAAATTCATTCCAAAGGTGAAAAATTTCATGAGATAAAACTATAGCCAAATGCAAGGTTTACCATAAAAGAAGACCTAACTTTTAAAAAAATAGGAAAAAATGCCCGTGCATCGTTCAACCACAGTTTTTCAAGATGTCCATTTATAATTGTCAAACACTGGGTATTTTGCAAAGGAATACTTGAAGGAATGCTCTTCGCTCTGCACCAATTCAGATCAAGCTTAATCCATAATAGAGCTATTGATATTTCACACCGATTATTTGAATCTCCTACAAAGAATGTTACCACAAAACCAGTGGATGGATCTACAAATGAGTGTAGAAACCTCAAGCTATGAACATTGTTTTCGATGAGAGTATGTTGGAATATATTTGATTTTTCCTGTTTCATATATCAAACTTATTTTTGGTTGTAAACATTACACATTTATGACTGATTCTAAGTTAGAAGTGTTAAATAATCAAAATTGACTTACCTTTTTCTTGGTATGTAATGCTTACAACAAAATGTTCCATTTCCTCTTAAAAACAAATTGAATAAAGCATGTATCGTATAAAATTTTCATGGAAGAAAGAGCCCACCAAAAAATTAAAGCTGCTTAGGGTGCAGCAAGCGACGATGGGTGCCCAATTCATCTGTCATTTCTCTTCCCAAATCACGAAGATGATCATGCATTCTAAATTGAAGTTTGTCGCCATATTCCTCATCATTTTGGTGATGAATTTGGCACTCAACCATTTCAATAAGACATTTATCTTTGAGGGTTTGAATTGCATGCTCTGCCCTCCAACCAGAAGCCTCCAATATTCTCATGGCCATACACTTCTCTTTGCCGATGATGAAGCACGCAATGTCCATGAAAATCTATTTCTCTTCACTTTCCAATGCATCAAAGCTTATTTTAAGCTTGTGTTTTATATCTCTATCCAATGTTATGTGAACTTTATCCAATTCCAACTCCCAAGAATGTTTGTCATTGCTGCCAAAAACATGCCCACCCAGCACTTTGAGAGAAAGGGGCGAAACCCCACAAACTTCAACAAAGCTTCGAACTAAACTTTCATATCCATTTGCAGGATAAGGCTGGTGGAATGCATACCAGCAGAAGAGTTCCTTGCTATGATACACATTCATTGCTTTCATCTTGTAACAAATATGGATTCCACCATGAATTAACACTCTTTCATCATGGGTAGTGATGATTAGATAGCTATGAGAAGTCAGGACATCACTAACTAATAGAACATCTAACTGGTCAATGTGATCAATATCATCTAAGACAATAATAAATCTCGAAAAATGGCCTCTTCCAATACAATTCCTTATATAACTAGTTCCCTCATCTATACTCTAAAATTTTGGAGGATCTTTTTCATGTAGCAAATCTTTTAGGAGCTTAGTTTGCATAGAAAGCAACTCACCTTTGGAATACACTTCTCGCACATTAGTTAGAAAACATGAACCATGGTAATCTAAGCGTTTGTGATTGAACAATTCTTTGGCTAGAGTTGTCTCCCAGATCCACCCATTCCAAAGATACTAATTATCTTACCTCTATTCTCCTCCTCCTGTCTGCAATGCTGTTCAAAATCTTCTACAATTTCATCTAACCCCATAGGATGTTTTGCTACATCTAAAGATCTTTCCTTTTGTAGCTCTTTTAGCATAGTGGACACTATATTCTTAAGCAACAGCTCCAAATTAATAAGAAATTACAAGAATTTTGATTAGAAAGATGTTATGCTCTTGTAAGCTGAAATTCCACATTCTAAGTTTTATTTAGGTACATTCTGTAAGCTAAAATATTATGTTCAAATTTTTTATTTGATTAGATTGTTCATTTAGAATTGCAAATTGCATATTTTAAATTTTGATTTAGATATGTTTTGTAAGCTAAAATCCTATGTTCAAAGTTATGATTTGTCTAGATTGGTCATTTAGAATTATAATAGTCCTTATTTGAAAGTACAATTTTAGATTAATCATTTAAACTATTTGAAAAAATCTTACACATAACATTCAAGATATGATTTATTTAGATGGTTCATCTGAAATTACAATAGCTTATCCAATAAAATCTAACTTACCCAATAAAGCCCCTCTATAAATAAATATTTTGGCAAGCCATTTAAACAGCTTGAAACCTAAAGTATGCTACAAAAGCCAAAATTTTATGTTCTGAGTTTAAAATCAAGTAAGAAACACTTCTTCATTGAAAACACACAAATAGAGTCTTACTGATAGTTTTTGTTGAATTCATATCCAGTGATGAATGAGACAAAGTGAAGGGCTTCCTTCCACTCTTGAAGCTTGTCTAGGTACCTACCCTTCTTTTCATATTCAGAAAATCCATTTGCATAGACTCCATTTTGGATGTGACGGAGATCAGCAAGAGCAACATCATAAAACACTGGTATAATCAGAGACTTAGTTTGTGACATGAGAGAAAGCTCAGCCAAACACCAAGGAGAATTTGCATAACCTTTGGAGAATATGGCAATTTGAACTAAAGCAGAGCTAACAGCATTCTGAAGGGTAGAAGGAAACAAGTCTCCGAAGGCCATCTCTCTCAAATCAAGAAAAACTAGAACTCCTATACCTTGAAGAATATTGTAAATTGGCAGAGCCAAAATGTTTTTCGCATCAGGACCCCTATCATTTTTAGTATCTTATTGAGCTTCACTTTGTTTCGAGAATAGTTTAATATTCTCTACTAAATAGGGCCAACCACGTGAAGGTGGAAGCTCATTTGGCCCCACCTCCCTCCCCCTAACATCACTCTACACTCCCCGTTAACATCTAACATTCATTCATTCTTTCAACCATTAATAAAATGTAACATTCAACTAATATCACATGATAACATTCAATCAATATCACATGATAACATTCATTAACACATTAGATTCATTAACATGCAGAATTCATCAATATTTTGTATTAACACATAATTCATGAACATGCATTAGCACATAATTAAATTCATTGAGACATAAAATTCAGTCATTATCAATTAAGGTATGTAGATGACAATCATTTCTTTTTTTTTCTTTCTATTTCTTTTTCCATTTAAGCTCTAAGAGGAGCATTAGTGTCATCATCAATTCCCCTCTCATTAGTTGTTCTGTTCTCTATTCTTGATGATCTCAAATTCCTATGATGTTGCAAAGGGGGGTCGTCTACAATAAAAAATAAAAGAGTTAAATTAAAAATAATTTATTATAATTGTTACAAGTATTTCATTGTTTTAAATAACATAACTGTGGCACTCTTTACCTGATCTAACCACATCATTTTGTCTAGACTCAACGTCAACACGCTCATGAACATCGACCCCTCGATCCTCTACAGCTGCTATACAAAATGTTACATTAATCCAAACACCAATTGCAATTACATATGAAAATTTTAATAGAAAATATATACCTCCACCACTGGGATGCACATCATGAAAACCTTCAGCATCCACAGATTGTGTAGAAGGATTGTCAGGTTGCATTCCAGCATCCTACACATTGTTATCATCGCTTGCTTAAAACATATATACTCACTTTATATTGGAACTTAACATCAAATAGACTAATTGGTAAAGTATTCAATTTGAAATAAATTTCATTTAGCTTATTTACCTGTGGCTCAGATGCATCATTATTAGAACCTTCCACACTAATTTCAGCTCGTAGTATTTCAGCCATGGCTTTATAGCCTTGTTGGAAGCCAATTCTCTTATCCTCTTCTATGAGGCATCTCTTGAACTCTAAGCCCTGCATTTTTGCGTGGTATGGTGAATTTTAATTGCATTGTTTCATCAACCAATGGAGGGTAGTTAAAATATCAAAAGAAAATGGTAAATAGTTAGCAGGGTTTCCAACCCTTGTTACACAATATATAAAAAATTTGATACAATTTTTCATTTACTAATACTTACAATTCATGCTTGAAGTTTCCAAAAACCACCAGAGCTGAGCTTGTGTGTCCCGTGCTTTTCTATTCTTGCCTTTGTTCCCTTTGATGTGTCAGGCAATCTATGAAAAGTTTGAAATATGTTAGATAGTATAAATATAGAGGTTAATTAGTACATAATTACATTCTCAACACTATCACATACCTTGTTTTACTCTCTATTGGTGTAAAATTATTTTTCTTGTTAGTTTTATACTTTCCATTCAAAATCAAAGCCTGCCACTTAGCCTCAGGAACATAGGGTGGATGCACGTACCTGGGGTTATCCCTTAAATTTTTTCTATACTGGTCCCTAATATACTTCAAACATAAACCAACCTTTTCAAGGAGCTTGTTTCTCTCGAATGCACAAGGTCCAAAGAGTTGGGTCATGCTCTCTATAAGATCATCCTTCAATGGTTTGTCTTGGTTATTCCACCTTTTAAGTAAAAAAAAACATGTTAGACTCATAAATGAAGTGAAGCTACCTTTAATATAGTTCAAGAAATGGATGAAAAGGAAAACTATTCTAGCAATGATATGAAATCAAAATAGTGGTTTGGGGTTTTAGTTAGGATATGATGTTCCACCAGGTACGCAGGGTGGGCCTGAATATTCACAAACACTCATAACCAAGTTTTCTCCAAAAAAATCATTCCCTACAAAACAATCATGGGATCATTAGTCGATGAAGAGTGATCAAAAACTAAATTACTATTATATCACTATAGAATAATAATAACTTTTAAGTACCTGGAACTTTGGCTACTTTTAATGGAATTCCATCATCATCGTTAACAATCAATATGACATCCTTCAGCATTCCCGTACTAGGAACATAGGAACATCCAAGAAATGATGTTGTAGCTCCTATTGTAATTTCATAAGTTTCATAAGTCTTTGTCACAAAGTATAAAAGAACAAAAGATAATTGATGTTAAAAAGTTGTAAAAAAAAAACTGTTTGTTGCTGTCATAAGAGAGAAAAAGAGGGATTTGTGTATCAGTAGATGGTGTAACAATCGATGCCTATAAGCTGTGTGTTGTCAACTCAACAGTCAGAAAGAGATTTGTAGTTGTCCTGGATGGAGGCAGCATCGTCATAGGATACAATTGATTTGAAGATGAAGAACAAAATTGTTAGAGCATGCATAAATATAGAACGCATGGACTAGCATGGAAAAGATTGTTAGAGCATTAAAAAAAAGCATTGTTCAAGCATGTATTGTCAATGATTATGATCATTCCTATATATATTTAGTGGAAAACACAAGTGGGGAATGGAACATGTGATCTACCTGAACCAGCTGCAGCACCCTCATCATGGGAACAGGACTTGAAATCACACCAAAAACTTTGTAAAGACAATGCATCTATATTTTAATTAATGCCATAAAAGAGCATAACATAAAAACCATTATTAAACTCTTGTTATAATTAAAAATTTCATTAATACTTACTTTTAAGGTTTCAGAGGTGTGCAACAATTCAAATCCCCTATCTTTTATTTCCTTAGTAGTAGGCTTTATGGTTGCCAAACATATAATTTCTCTGCCAATTTTCTTTAGCACCTTTTTAATCGAACTGATCAGGTCATCAGTCTCTGCTAAATCAATATCGAAAGGGTCCTAATAAGGTGGGGGTTGTTGATCAGGGACTGTAGGTTCCTTTCCCTCCCTCCAACCACTAGCCCTCTGTGACAACAATAGTATTAGTATTATCAAAAATACTCCAAAACAATGAAGAAAACAACATTAAAAAATAACATTTTGCTTCTATCTAGTTTACACAATTACAATGAGTTTTACCTACTCATGTGTAGATGAGCCGGGAACATCGCCAGCATCCCCTCGGGCAGTTGCTCCATATTGTGCCCTTGTGTCAAAGATCAAGTATAAAAATGTTAACCAAAAATTTATTGACTAAATGGTATGTTGGAGTCATTGATTAGAAGTTGGTTTAATAGTATGTACCACCCCCATGATAGTAGTCTCGTTTGTATCTATGTAGTTCGAATTGTAATCAATAAGAAGATCTTCCCCTACACATATTGATTTTATCGCATAGATGAATACACGATTTCCCTCGCGGGCATCAAATATGCAATTGGGTTGCTTTATAGTTGACCCAAGTTGTGTAATATTCATAAAACCCACAATATTCCCTGTTGCTTTTGGCCTTCCATCAATGTATATAGCCACACTTTTACTTTGATTATTGTCTTGTTATTGTATATAATTTTCTGAGAGGGCATACCTATGCATACTTTTTTTAAATTGAACAATATGCATCCAACTTTTGTAATCGTAACATGGTCCAACATAGTCCATCAATTCAAAAACTCTTTTGTAAGACACCTTTATGCCATCCATAGAAAATAGGCCCAAACCATGTAATGATGATGGTGCTATGCAATATATCCTCTTATTAACATAACAATTAGTGTTTATTGGAGGAAGTTCCTCGGGTACCCAATGTTTTTGTAGATGTTGGTACCTCAAGGGCACCTCGATGTCGCCTTCTATCTCATAATCATAAGAACATGACCCCCCTTCAGCAAGTAAAAAATTCATGTGTTTATTGAATTTCTTTCTAGTCCTTTGAGCTCTAGTTAATCTCCATGTTCTAGATAAACTACATGTCTCACTTTCCTCTTCTATTCCTATATTTCCTTCACTCGAGGAAAAGACTTCTAACAAATACCTATTCGTTGGTACCTGCAAATGGGAGAGATCTTAGAAGACATCAATCTTACTATTGATAAGTGTATTAAATAGACTATCTATAAGGAGTATGGACTTATACCTATCGATCCATGAGACTATGCGAGATGCTCCTGAAAGGGGTTTAGTTTCCTGCAAATGTAATTCAATTATCGTGAGCATAATCACATCATAGTCATAATCACATCCATAATAAGCATCACATAAAAATTAAAAACATTAAAAGGTACACAATATAACACTTAAATTAGGCTCACATTATAAGCCTACTAGGGAAGTAGGCCTAGTGAAGGGCTAAAATTGGGTTTTTGTATCAGCTGATGAGTTGAGGGCTTAGTCACCTTGGGGACATGCTATTTGAAGTTCTTTCATGTGTTTGGAGGTGGAGGAAACACCTATTTAAGGTGAAGTCAAGTTTGGGACCCATTGAGGCATTGTGAAAATTTGATAGTTTGTTGATTAGATTGCTTGGATGAATCCATTGGATGGATTGAGGGACATTCATGGGATTATTCCAAAGATGTAGAACTTGAGGTGGCATAAGGATTTGGTGTGCACTCTGATAGGTTATGGAGTTGGCTTGGATCAAGGAGAGGGATCTTATGAAGATGCTTGGTTGGTGTTGTGAGAACACTATGGAAGTCCCTCTTGTTATGAATGATTGCAAGTTGACCTAGGGTCTCTACAATACCTATAGAGGAAAAATTATTAACCAACAAATTGGGTAAGCACTTATATTATGATTTCCCTATGAATTTTATTCTAGGCACAACTCCCTTTTATAGATATTTAATGAATTCCCTTTTCTAAACTAAACACTTACAAATGATTTTGAGCTAAAAGAAAATAAGGCTCAATACATTCACGCATCAATATGTGTTTTAAATAGTTTTATTTAATTAATTTAGATTAATAGTTAATTTAGATTAGCAGTATTCTATTTGTAGTTGAAACTTGTAGCTTTTAAATAGATAATGAATAAACTATGTAACCATAAATGACAAATATATTTCTATCAAGAAATGAATATTAAATAGATTAAGGATTGATGGCATACCTCTAAATTTCATCATCATCATCATCATCCTCCTCCTTATCATCATCATCATCCTCGCTATCATCATCGTCATCGTCGTCATCATTGTCGTCATCATCGTCATCATCAAAATCACCATCATCAACATCAACATCATCTTCATCATCATCATTAGTAGCAACATCATTGTCATCATCTTCTTCTTCTTCTTCGTCAAAGTTTGTGTCAGGAACATCATCTAATAACTATTGATCATGATCACCATCTACATCATCTTCTACTTCTTTGGTATCTTCTTCTTCCATCGCATTATACTTTATTGGATTTCCTCTCGGTTCATGTCTAACAACAAATGACCAAACCGGTTTATGTGGAACCTCTGAGTAAAATACCTACTCACATTGGCTTGGAAGAACATAGGGCTCATTCCCAACTGGCTCAAATGATCTTGTATTAACCATTGTAAATCAATTATCATGTTCAATAATAGTTCTATCAGGATCATTTGGATTAAGGCGTAGCCTGTACCATTTGACAACAAAGAGTACTAATTTGAAGGAACTAAAGTCACACTCAAGTATATCATCCAAAATGCCATAGTATCGATTTTTGGACTCTCGAGGATGTAAGTCATTTCTAGATGAAATATTAGTCACTTGAAAGACTGCAATTATTCTTGAATCACAAGTTTTCTTCATGTCATCCAACACTTTGACGCGAAATTTTTGACCATTATAGAACATAGCCTTGTGGTGTTTCACCTACAATAATATGTGAACAATATCAAAATTATCGCATCATGAGTTGATAAACATACAGGTGATTAATAAATTTGTACGTACTTAAAAATCTCTTGAACCACGTGCTAAATCTATTTCCCTTTGTGTAACATTGGAATCTCCATTACAATGAGCTTCTTTAACCAATGAAGATACACCTTCCCATGTTAATGTGTGACCAGAATGTTGACATCATTCAATCCATACCATCATCCAATCAAAGATTATTTGCAATATACAAATGTAGTGCATCCCACTCTCGAGCACCTATACAAAAAAAAAATAGACAACTTACAACCTATTTATTTTGAAGATTAGGAAATAATTTATTACAATAAAATCTTATAATTTATTACCTCTCACTTTCCTCATTGTACCTTTCCCCATCAAGTACTCCCCTTCTAATTTTTTAAAAGGCTTGAGATCCCAAATGCGATCTACATGGATATTTGATGCAAACTTAGGAAGATATTTAGTAATGTACACCATAGTCTAGTATACCATATATCCCTCTACTATAGAACCCTTAGGATGTTCTCTTTGTCAAACCAAAGCCTTCAAAGATTTCAAGTGCTTCTCAACCATCCACATTGACCTAGTGTGTACAGGTCGACACAATTCAATCTCCTCAACTAGGTGTATGAGGTAGTGTTCCTGTACATTGAAAAAAGTTGGAGGTAGACACTTTTTCATTTCACACAGTAAATGAGGAATTTTTCTCTTCCAATATTTTATATCTTCTTTATGGATTTCTTTAGATGACAACCACCTACATTAAGAGATTCAAGTCACAAAAAATATAAAGATACGAGACTTTACAATATAATATACAATAGATTACATAGCAAGAAAAACAAATCGCAAATATAATAAATATATACAACAAATTGAACAGATATTACTGCTTACCTCATGTATTTTCCAAGATTGTATATCACTTGTTTGATGTTATTGTTGAAGTGCTCTGGGAGAGATAGAGGAAGCACGTACTGCAGTAATTATAAACTAATCATTTCATTGTTTTCTAACATAACATATTGAATAGTATACGTAGTTTATGAATATATTGTAAATATAGAAGAACATAACTTACCTTGATGAAAGTATGCCAATCATGCGTTTTGAGCCCTGGCCCAAATTCACATTTTTTTGATATGAGATTGTTTATGTTCGCAGGAAATCCTATGGGAAATCAAATTTTTTTTATGACTTCTTTTATGGCATCACTTTGCTGCTCTGTTAATAACCAAGGAAGGGCACTTATATTAATCTGATCTATGTTTGTGTTTGAGTGAATGAAATTCTTCAATGCATGATTGGATTCATGAATGTCATTACAAATTTTGACAATTTTTTCTTTCTCACACCTCCCATCCAATATTTTCCACAATGTCTCTGTTATATTCTTTCCAATATGCATAGTATCAAAAAAATGCACAATTTGTAATTGCTCGTAGTAGTGCAACCTACTAAGTTGTCTAGGATAGCTTTTTAGTCCCTTTGGAAGGTTGTCACTACTGCCTTGACGACCTTCATGATCATCAATTACACAATTAGTAAACAAACATCACAATAGAAATATATAAATTACAAACATAAACCATTAGGTGGAATGACATTATCTCGACGATTAATTCTATTATAATCAAACTTCCATAGGCGAGTTGTCATTCTTCGTGGCCTTGACGTAGTCTCTTCTTTCCCATTGAAAAAATGTTTTTTCATACTTCGATACTTATGATTCCTATGGAGGAAGTGTCTACACTCATCAAACACCTGCTTTACTAAACTTTTTGAATGAGGAGATTTCATCTTTGGACCACAAACTAGAGATGCAAATTTTCCCTTTGTTTGAAGACCTACAAGATAATGATATAATTGGATTATTAAATATGTTGATTTTTATAATTAGAATTATCGTGCACAACTTGAATTCACTATAACATACCACAAAAATGTGTTAGCCCTGGGGCATCATGTATTGTCCATGCAAGTATTGCATGGAATTGAAATTGTCTTTGTCCTATTGGTCTAGATATGTCATACATAGTGACACCATTCCATAACTCCACCAAATCGTCGATAAGAGGCTCAATATATACTTTTATATCTTTTAGTTGATATTTACGTACTTGAATGAATAGTAACATTACATAATTATTGTGACCGTTTTACTGCAAGATTTGTAAGTACATGTAAATTATTAACTATCAAATGATAAGATACCTAGAACAATCATTGCTAACATAATGTGCTCCCTCTTTATTGACATCCACAGAGGAATGTTATTGTTGATAACAAAAATAGGCCACGTCGAGTAAACAGATCTTATCTCTCCAAGTGGATTGACACTGTCCGCTGCCAATGAAAGCCTGAGATTATGAGGTTCTTCTTTGTAGTGTTGCCACTTTTCCTCCATGTGCATAAATTCTGAATGATTTGCAGGGATTCAAATAATGTCATCTTGACTTCTATTGTGTGCATGATAATCCATAAATTGAGCCAAGCTACTACAGCTAAATAATTGTCGCATCCGTGGAATAACGAGGATGTAACGAAGAACCTTTTGAGGCACCTTTTTTGTTAGTCAATCTGTTTGATATCTACTCATATGACATATAGGGCATTTTGTTGCAAATTTATGTTCTTTATAATATATAATATGATCATTGGGACAAGCATGTATTGCTTCATACTCCATTCCAATATCTTTCATAATATCAGATAATTCTCGATATGAGCAAGGTAGAATATTTGATGGTGGTAACAGAAAATCGCCTATCAATCTGCAACACAAAATATAAGTTGTTAATATAAACAATATTAGTGGTACATTATTCACCCTTTGTTAACTATAAAGACATATATGACATACCTTAACATACATGACATTGTTATGTTGGATAAACCATTCATAACCTTCAAGTTCAACAACAACAATACAACAGAGAGAAGATTTGTTTGGGAGTCTTTATATAGGGGCTTGTATGCCTTCTCAAGTAGAGGTACATCGAGGCTATCATCATCATCATGATCAGATATGCATGGAAAAAATGTCTCATGGATCATTGTATTTATACCATCATCTTCAATTGTGTTTTCTGGCGCATGATCGCCATCTTCTGTGGGATTATTATCTTCACCTTGGATATTCGCACCTCCATGTTCCTCCACTTTGAAAACAATATTCTTTGAATTTTTTTGGTTCATATCATGTACTTCCCTGGGGAGATCAACCTATATAAAATTGATTAACATAAATAAACCATGATAATCAACTCATCATCAAGTGATTTCATATGTATATAAATTGTTAAAATGATATAATGAACAACTTACCAGTGGATGATAGTCATGCCCCCCTTCAATGTGACCATTCTCCCTACAATGTCTCTTAACTGTTTTGATTAGCAGTCTTCTACGGTTTAAGCCCTTATGAATTTTGCAAGGACAATAACATTTTCCATCACCTTTTCTTTTCAAGTTAGACCACAATCTAGCGATTGTCTCCCTATTTTGTTCTTCACTTATATTATCTGACATGATCATTCTTTGTAGGAAGCAAAAATCGGGCTATGAAAACTTTAGTCTACAACTTTCACAAACTAAGAAAAACTATCAAAAGTACACAAATCTTCGTAGACCTAGATAAATACTTTAATATTTTAAAAATACATTCTTTGACTTTATTCCTAAGACATTTAACCCAATCACCTTTTATAACATTCAGTCAATTGCTCTAGGAAAATTTGTGGATAAGATTATTTGTAAAACTTTGACGAACTACTTAAAGGTCTTATTTCAAGAGACCTTACAACATTAAGCCACTAAAAGAAATTTCAAAACATATAAGCTAAAAGTCTAGTTAAAATATACATTAGATTAAAAAATATACAATTTTCATACGTGAGTGCACGACTATAACTCATGCAACGGCCTTCTTGCTTAGCTGTAGAAGCTCTCCAGTAATCAAATTATACAAGCTACAAGGCCTAATAACAATTTCAAAACATATAAGTGACAAGGCAAGACATATTACATGACATGGCAAAAGGAACAAAATTTACAAGCTTTAGCAAGACATAGTAAACGACATCATAGTGCTAAAGAGATCACAATTACATGAGTCAAACATAGTCATGAAAAAACACATAAATTAGTTATTATATGCAATTAAAAGATATATAGTTAGATAGGGACATCCATAGGGCATATTGAAAATGGAGCAGTGAGATCTGGTGGGGGTGAAATAGGTGGCCAAACATAGAGGAACAACACATCAGTGACAGATGTGGATGGAGATGTAGACGAGATGGATCGATGGTGGCCAGTGTCAGTGGGGTTGTGTTTTGGAGTTAGATTTGCCAGCTTGATTGCAATGTTGTGCTTTCACCTAAAATCAAGGTACAAGTCTTTTACTTTGATGGATAGTTTTATCCAATATCTTTTTGAATGCTGAATTCATGAAGGTTTTATGTTGGTCCTGATGTATTTGAATTTTTATATTTTACTTCTTACATACAGTTAGAAGTCCCACGAAGTAGTTGTTATATGGGTTGAACTAATTCTTCCTCTCTATTTTATTGACCAAATTTCTCAAAATTAACTGTTCACATATTGCATTTGATTCCAGTTTTCCCTAAATGCTTGCAATTGAATATTAAAGATATAACATTTTGTTAACAATCAAGATAATTCTACGCAATCAAATTTTAATCAAGAAGCAACTTCTTATCACTTTGAAAGGTGACCAATATTTGGTGGATCTACACAATAAAATATATAATTATTGCATAATTTCGATAATGAGTAGAATGTATGTGAGAATTTCAAAATACATTTCAATTGCCCCAGATACATATTCTTGATAGAATCTTCTTAACAGTTTGCATTTCAAGAGTGCAAACATTTGAGCTTATTTGTACTAAATTAAATATGATTAATCTTGTTTGTTGATATTCTTTCTACTAAAAATTGTTTTGGAGCTTTGGTTAGCAATCTGTAGCAATATATTACAAAGATTACAAGAAGTAAAATATGGAGGCTCTTCAATATATTTCTAGTGACGCAAAATTTGCAACTGTCTTGTTAACTAGCTTTGTTCCGCTATCTATATGTCTTGCCAATAATATTTTAGTGTTTGTGGACTTTTCAAAGAATGCACTAAGTGATGTCACTCCTACAAATCTGGTCAAATGTTCTCGATTGAGAATTTTGAATTTCACTCAAAATTATTTCAAAGGTGGGGTACTAGAAGAGTTAGGGAATCTTCCTCTACTTGAGACAATAAATCTGAGTAAAGAAAAAATTGCAAGCTATTATTCCTCCTCCTATTACAAATTGCACAAAACTTTGAGTATTTGACTTGCAAAACAAAATTCAGGGGTGTATCTCAATTTGGATTGGGAACTAACAGAGTTACGATTTCTCAGCTTGTCTTTTAATGAGTTGTAAAAAATTCTCTCACCAAAGTTGTTTACATTCGAGAATCTTCAAATTCAAGATTAATCTCATAATAATTTATGAGGACTGATTCTTGAGAGTTCAGGGATGTGTAATGATACGAAAAATGTGACACAAAGTGAAAAACAAAGCTGTCTTTATCTTCATCTAGGAACTTGATCGTTATTACCATTTTCATTGTAAACTATCCCTTTCTGGCCTTTATAAACCTCTTATTTATGAATCTTTCATCAAACCAACAAAAATGACATGTACTTGGTGCCTTAATCCTTGGCAGTCCACTCTTCTTTTCACCCAAATTTACCCCAATTCTTGGAATGGACTTTGCAAAAAGCTCCTCCATTCCACCCAATGCCCAACTGCAGAGCCTATACCATGATCTTGGAATGGATGTCGGTGTTTGTTTTGTGATGTTTCTCAACTTTGTGGAACAGCTCCCTCAGCAAAAGAAAAACACTCTCCATTAATTTATTATCCATAAAATTGAACATTTTATCAACCCTAGTCTTCTTACTCTTCCCATGATAAGAATTTTGTTGCTTGGTGCAAGTGAGAGTGAAAGCAATTTCCATCACTCCAATTACAAAAAGCCTCTCAAACAACAATGTGGTTACCAAATCTAGCTTGTATCAAGGATTCAATTCTGGTGGCCCACAAGACAAACATTCTCAATCATTATCAACCTAATTGATGGTACTTACATGGAACTTCTGGCAAGGATTGCCAAGAACTCCCATCACATCACTATCGGTGCCTGCATACCTCATTAAATGGATGAAGTTGGTGGTGGCCAATAAAAGAAAGGAAATAAATAATCACAATGGATGAAGTTGATAGTGCCCAATTGGACATGGTGTTGACCTCTTTATTGCCTTGTCTTCTCAAATGTGATAATTTGGAGTCATCCAGAGAAGCTAATTCTACATTAATTTGATCTATCTAGTTCTAGAAGTGCTAAGCCGCCATGTCCCTTTTATTATTGCATTTAGAATGATTTGTGAATCACCCTCAACATGAATTTTTTTGGCTCCTAGCTGCTTTGCTGCTCATACTACTAAGATAGCAACCTCTAGCTCCGAAACATGCTTTCTACCATCTAAATCATACTCCATGATCCATCATCAGGATGAAAGAGTTCAATGAACCAAAAATTGGATCATGGTGTATGATTTGAAATGTTAATTATAAAAATAATGTTACACAATCAAATTCCAAAAACATACTATAGAATTCAATGTGGATTCTGGAAGCCTGCTATCTTTAATTAGAAATATACTTATGAGCTCTATATTCATTTACTTTTTTCAAAGTTTACCTCATTTATCTATTATTCAATTTGTTGCATATATGCATCCGATTAATTATTTGGACATCTTGCAACAAAACAAAAGTTTAGTTTACATAACATGACTTTTGTTCAATGGATTGATATGCATTTAGATTATTGGTATATGATTTATTTACTAAGGAGAGATCAAGGGTTTTTCTATTCATCATTTTATGGCAATCCTAAATAAGGATAACTATGACCCTTGACAAAATAGTTGGTTGACACATCTTAAGTTGCTTTATCTTATGTATTATCTTTATAGACTTATACTAGAACCAACTATACCTAAGACACGATCAACATGGCAAACTAATATCAACCATTTTTATAGACTAATTAATTCCAATGTTGATTCAAACATTGTGTGATGTATTAGACCTTCATTACGCATTCATGCTTGGACCATAAATCTCTCCATTCCCAAATAATCTTGGTACAAATTGCCTCATTCCCCTTCATTGTTAATGTTTTGCCCAGAAGTAAGGATAAATAGCAACAAAGAACACAAAAAAGGTACAAAAGATGCAAGACATTTATTCTGGGAGAACACTTTGGCTTGAAGGGAAAGACCCAACCACACTAGGAAAATATATCTTTAATTGATATAAAAATGTTCAAGTACAATGCTTTCAACTTGATACGTTATCTCAACACACAAAGCAATCACATATATATAATTGAGAGACTCTTCATATCACAACCAATGTTCTCTTCAATTTCCAAATACAAGTCTCTTTATATTTCCAAATGCATGACACATGTCACTTCATATAATATTATCTCAAATATCTAACTATAAACAGAATCCATAGATATTATCTCAATTTCAATACATAGAGAAAAATTAGAGACAAAGATTTCTATCACAGCTAAAATCTTTAACATTGCTAATGCCAGAGTTCATTGCAAGAAAAAAAAAGTGTGTGATATAGTGTTTTTAAGGTCAAGTGCATTAATAAGTAAAAAAAAATTACATAAAAAAGGCCAAGAAATTGCAATAAATTGGGAGGAAGAAGAAACCAATGAATGTGTACAACTTTATTTGTGAGCATTTACAATAGGTTCCTAGGAGTAACCTAAACCTCACCATTTGTCTCTATTGGGATTATGAAAATGCCTATTAATTTCAACAATACCTCTTAATTTCCACTTGCAATAATATTCTTCCAATTCGAGAAGAAGGTGAAGTTCCTGAATTAGAACTGAATCCCAATACAAGAAGACAACTTTTGATATAGCAACATGGCCAAGACACTGGGAAACATAATTCAGCTGATCCTCCTATTCCTATTAGACAATTGCAAATTTTAGTACCTCCAAATCAAGTGCTTGGTGGATGGCTTGGAGCAGAAGAAGAGATTAGTCCCAAGCAAATTACAAGGCCAACTCAAGGACTAATTGTTCAGTCTGATTCTCTTTCTTTAGAAAAACAAATTCAACAACCTTCTTTCAATCATGGTGTGGACAATTCTCCTGCAATTGATAGGTGTCTAAGCGAGGCTAAAAGGGGACTTTATGAGGAGGTGGGCATTTTAATTGTTGCTACATTTATGTATTGACTATTATGTATTTGCAATTTATCTGAAATTGAATTTGTTTGTAACGGACTTGCTTATTAAAATTTCCTTTCCAGCAGGGAATTCTTGGAGATGACAGAGTAAAAAGTAATCATATGGTTCCAGATTCATTTTCCCATTTAGGTATTTATTTTTTAGGAAAGATTTTAATATTTTCTCAAATATAGAAAATTTTTTCTTCTAATAACTATCATTTTGATTGCTATTATTTAGTAACTTTATTCTTTACATTTATATTTTTGTTCCCATGTATCCATGCATGTATATTGGATGTGAAGCATGTGGCTAATTTTGACATCCTCTAATAACTTGGCTCAACCTTTAAATTAATATTTTTGAGAGCTTCGTAACATAACTGCTCTTAAGAAGAAAAATATCTATGTTGATCAAGCAATGCAGGAATATGCATGCCCTCTTTATTGGAGATCTCTGGTTTGAGTCTGGATTGGATTAAGGTTGTACAATATGGTGAACAATAGATAAATGAAATATCCCCTTGTGGACTCCTCTAGAGTGGGTCTCTTCCCAAAATTGGTGTTTCACGAGGCAGTGACCATAAAAAGCTACACAAAATCAATTGGTGCCAAGCTTGACATAAATTAGGTGCCAGAAATAGAAAAAATGTCAAATGAAATGTGAAGCGAAAATTCAGTGGAATTGCGAGTTTTGTAAAATTTATCTATTATTTTCAGAGAGAAATTTGACAAGCTTAAGTTAATGTATATGCAATTATAATGCAAATTCTAGTTCTAACTTGTATATGCAAAATGCTGGTGGATTTTTTAAACTAAAGGTCTTATTTTGATTGAGCTAATCAGAAGATGAAGAATCTTCCATGAACAAAGTGCCAACTAATAGCAATCCAGGAGAAGGTAACATACTCAATGCTTTGAATGCTGTGGGAGTTTTACAAGAAATTGCAATGAAATGTGGAACAAAGGTATTTAGTTGGGATTTGTCACACTATCATTTTCTTTGTATTATGATTGTCTTTGTATCTTGTCAGCTGCTAGATTTCTAATTAGCTATTTCTTAGGTATGGTAGTTTTTTGGATAAATAAGCGGATTCAAGTGGATCTTATTTCTCAAAATAGAAACATGATGAATGTTAGATTTTCTAACTCAAAGGATGACTTTACTTGGGTTCTAACTAATGTCTATGACCCCAACTCCAAGTGGGGAAGAAAGGCTTTGTCGGAAGATATTTCTAACTAGAGAAATTTTTTTACTGATGAGAATTGGATTGTTATGGGGGACTTCAATACCCCTCTAAAAGAAGCTAGAAAATGGGGAGGTAGTCAAAATAATTTGGATAATAGATTAGATTTAATGGACTTCATTGATAATAACCTTCTTCATGATCTTGACTTGCATGGGATTGAGTACACCTAGACTAACAGAAGAACTAGAAAGAATCTCATTCAAGAAGGCTGGATCGAGCACTTATTAGCAATGATTTGTTCCTAAAATAAAAAATTTCTCTCAGTACTCAAGTCCATGTGGGGTCGGACCATTACCCAACTTTTCTAGTGGCTGATAAGCTTAACTATCAAAGAAATTTCCCCTTTAGATTTGAAAAAATGTTGACTCTTCATCCAGACCTAGATAGCCTCATAAAGGAGTGGTGGGGTATTAATGTGGAAGGTACAAAAAGTTTAAAGTTGCAGCTAAATTGAAAACTATCAAGAAAAATATTTTAAAATGGAACAAAGACACCTTTGGCAACATCTTTGAGAATAAAAAAATGATTTTGGAGGAACTTAAGGAAATACAATATAGGATTCAGATTGATGGTTATGAGGTTGTCTCAAGGGAAGAGGAAAGCATCAAACTGGTTGAATTTCATGACATTATTACTAAGGAGGAGATGTTTTGGAGGCAACATTCTAGAAAGGTTTTTCTAAAGGAAGGTGACCATAATACTAAGTTCTTTCATATGACTACTCTAAAGCATAGGATGGCTAATAGAATTTCTAGACTTAAAATAGAAGAGGGAATTACTAAAAATGAGGAGATTATTAAAAGGGAGGTAGTGGAGCTTTTTAGTAACTTTCTTAAAGGTGACCCCAATTTGGATTTGGAAAACTAGAATTTGCTTCTTGATTGCATCCCTTATTGTGTCTCTAAGGATCAGAATAATTTTCTCACTTCTATCCCTTCCTAAGATGAGATCTCCAAGGTTGTTTTCTCTTTTGAGGGAGATAAAGCCCCTGGTCCTGATGGGTTCCCTTTTTTGTTCTTTCATCAGTATTGGAACATCATTGGTACTGATGTTTGTAATGGGGTCAAGGAATACATTGGGTCTAGGAATATTCTTAAAGAAGTGAATGGTACATTCATTGCTCTTATCCTGAAGAAGCTGGGAGCAGATAGCTTGGATTAGTTTAGGCATATCAGCCTGTGTAATTCTTTTTATAAGTTTATTTCCAAAGTGTTGATCCTTAGAATTCTGCCTCTTCTTCTAGTTGTCATCTCTAGATAGCAAAATAGTTTTTTTCCTAGCAGAAAGATTTTGGATTCCATTATTACTATTCATGAAAATATTCACTCCCTTTTAGTGTCCAAGAGAGAAGGGCTTTTTCCTAAGCTTGATCTTTCCAAATCTTATGATAGAGTTGATTGGAACTTCCTTATCCAAGGTCTTGAAGCATTTGGGTTTAATAAGAGATTTTGGGGTTTGATATTCATGTTGTTTTCATCAGCTTCCTTCTTAGTTCTTGTAAGTGGATCTCCTACCTCCTTCTTTAAATCTTCTAGGGGTCTTAGATAAGGGGACCCAATCTCTCCTATTCTCTTCATTCTTTTGGTTGAATTTTTGGGGAGATTTGTGGAAAATATGGTGATGAAGGGGGACTTTGTGGGCCTTAACCCTTCCTCTTCTGCTTTTATATGCTCTCATCAAAAATTTGTTGATGACTTTATTGTTATGGGGGAGGCCTCAGTTAGAAATACTAGGAATATTAAAAAAGCTTTGGTTGACTATGGGAATGCTTCTGGCCAAATCATTAATTGGAGCAAAAGTGTGATGTACTTCATTAATGTTAGTCAGGCTAGGGAAAATAAAAAAAAAAATATTATTGGCTATGAGATTGGTTCTCTTCTTGGATCCTATCTAGGGTTACCTCTAAGTTTAAACCCTCCTGATAGCTTTAGAAATTCATTGATTGATAAAATTCACTTGAAACTTGCTAGTTGGAAAGGCTCCCTCCTTGGTCAAGCTAGAAAGGTAATTGTGTTGAAGTCCATCCTGCAAAGTGTTCTGCTTTATGCTTTGAGTGTTTTTAAAATTTTGAGAAAGTTTTCTCTTGCAATTGAGAAAATTCAAAAGATCTTAAATGGATTGCCACAAAGATTAAAAAATTATTACCACTGATTGCTTGGAAAAATGTTTGTATGCCCCTTAAGAAGGGTGGGCTTGGTTTGAGAAGAATTACTACAATGAATGAATTTTTATTGGAAAAATTATTATGGAGATGGCATAAAGAGGAAGGGGAATGGAAGAACATCTGGGTTGATAAATACAATAGGGATAACCATGATTTTAATCATTTCCTAAATATTAATTTGGAACAAGGGGGATCCATGATCTAGAAAAATGCCCAGAAACTTAAAAACATTATAAGGAAAGGAGTTAGTTGGAAGGTGGGAAATGGAAGAACAAATCTCTTTTGGGAAGATATTTGGATATTGGATCACCCACTTTGTGATGATCCGAGGTGGAAGAGTTATATGGATCAATGTAAGAATCTTATTGATACTCTTGTGGCAGATTACTGGAAGAATGATATGTGGTTGGACCTTAAAAGGGTGAATGAAAACTTGGTTGATCTTAATAAGCATCTAAATTCTATTTTTTTAAGTCAAAAGGAGGATGATCTAATATGGAAGTCTGATCCTAGTGCAATGTTCTCTATATCCTCAGCCTATGCTAACTCTTTTGACTTATATGAAGAACCTTGCAGGGCTAAGGCTTGGGTGAAAGGAATTACATCTAAAATTAATATCTTCTTTTGGATTCTTCTATAGAATATGATATTGACTCTAGACAATTTAAGGAAGAGAGGTTTCATCATTATGAATAGGTGTGTTCTCTACAAGAATTATTATCAATCAATCAACCATATTACTTTGCATTTCCCCTTTACCAAAAAGATTTGGGATTAGGTTTGTAACTTTTTGAATATAGATTCGGTTTTCCCTGCTACTATTCAATTGTTCTTTACTAGTTGGAAACCTCCTTGCAAGAATGCTTTGATTTTAAAAATGTGGGATTTGATTCTTCCTTACACTTGTTGGGGTATTTGGAAGGAGCATAATGAAAGGGTCTTTAAAGGAGTGGAATCCAGTTTAGACGAAGTTTTTTTGTAAAATTAAGGTCCTATATAATAGAGAATATTAAATTTAATGGTTCTGGACAGCAAACTCATAATGATTGGGAAGACTATGTGATAAAGTGCGATGCATGGCTATTCCTATTAGTAGCCAAACTAATCATGTGGCTGAAGCTTGTGCTTCTCTTCATGGTCCTATTTGTGCAAAGAGTTTGAATTTCAGAAAGGTTTGGGTGGAAGGAGACTCTCTCAACATCATAAATTGTCTTAATAAAATTACTTAGCCTTCATGGACTATTAGTAATATTATTTTTTAGGATATTCATGATATCAATTCCTTTGATATATGTATTGTCATCCATAACTTTAGGGAAGCTAACTATGCTATTGATTGGGTAGCTAACATGTCTTGTTAAGTGTGCATAAAGTTATTTGCGATAATAATGAGTCTTTACCTACTGATGGTTGCCACTTTATAAATTATTATAAATTAAGATGTAACCAAAAATGTTTTAATGATGATGATGTCATAGATTTGTAATTATGTGTTGATCACTCGGGTTGTGTTGGGTTATGATTTTTAGAATGTCGAGCTTTAATTTGCATAGATTATCGATTGTTGTTACCATTTTGTTCTTGGAATGTTATATTATTTTTTGTAGCAGTGTGTATTAGGGGTTTCAGAGAGAGAAATCCAGTGACATTAAAGAGGGGAATATGGGAGGAAAAAGGAAGAGAGTGGAACCTACAAGTTGCAAGGAGTGGATGAAGAAAATGGATGCCTGGGAAATTTTAAGGTGGGGGAATTTTGCAGAATATATGGAAAGGCTTAAGGGTAATAATCCTGCTATTACTCAACAATTCATTAAAACTTGGAAGGACGGCTCTATCATGGTTGGAAACCAGTGTATGGAAGTGATTGAAGAGGTGATTACGTAGGATATGGGGTTGGATATGGATGGCATAAACTTTTATTGGGATAGGAAGTTGTTGGACAGGGCCATTAACGAATTTGTGGAGTTTGAAAATGAGAGAAGCTGACTGGTGAAAATTGGTAACTCTTATTTCAACCTTGCCTCTGTTTCTCAACCATGGAGATTTGTGTTGTTTGTCATTATGGAGTATCTTACTTTTGATGGTAGGTTAAAAAATTTATATGGGTATCATTTTATGTTAGCTAATCACTTTACACATGATGTGAGGATCAATTTCCCCTTTTATTTGATGCAGTCTCTAAGCTTTTCCATTTAGACAATTTAATATGATCTTAAAGGAGAACATGTGTGTCATGAGGGCCTGATGGTTCTTATTATGAATATGTTAAAATCCAAAAAGGATGTGAAACCCATGGGTAGCTTGAAGGCTATGGAATATGACACGGAGGGCAGTCTCTTAGAGAAAGGTTATGACTTAGATACTCAAGATGATGCAAAGGGGGGTAATGAGAGTTTGGAAAGAGGTTTTGGGTGTAGCTCTCAGAAGAAGGAGAAGATTGTTGAAGGGAGTGTCTCTAACCATGAAAGTGATTTTGTGGAGGAAATGGTGAGAGATTACTAGAAGAAGAGGAGTGGTGGTAAAGGAAAGGGTTTTAAGTGTCACAATGATGTTAGGGTTCCTACCCCATCAAATGATGAACCTCTATCTCACATAATGGAGAGGAAGCAAAAATATCTAAGGCTTCAAGAGGAGAAGATTTAGAAATCTATGAAGAATTTTGAGTTGGAGAAAGAGGATGAGGGGGATCAGGAGCAAAATCCTAATTTTGATGATAAAATCGAGGGTGTGATTGGTTCTACCAAAGGTCTACTATTAAACCCTAGGACCTTTCTGAAGGAAATTGGCATCCTGAAACAACAAATGTAGTTTATTGGTAAGGAAGTGGAGTGGGTTAGAAAATTTGCCAAAGGAGAGCATACCTTAGGCCAACATATTAGTCGGCTTTCAGAGGTAATTGAAAATGCTAAAGAGGTTAAAAACCTTATGCATAGGATTCCACAGCTCAAAGTTAAATATAGGGTGTTGGAGAAGGCTAATAGTGATAATCAAGGAAAGGTGACTAGGTTAGAAGCCAAGTTGAATAATATTGAAAAGATTATCAAGCAAATGGCGGACAATAATAGCAAATCTTTTAAGGCTATGGTAGATAATGTGGGCAATCTTCTTAAAATGTTTGAGCAAGACAAAGGACAAGATTCCCCTTTAGTGGTACAAAACTAGGGTCCTAGCAAATGCAGTCAGGCTCACTCAAAGAAGAATGAGGAAGTGAACAAGATGGAAGAGGTGAAGGCCACTGTACAGAATATGCACATTCTAGCAAACTAGGCTGTTGACCTAATAAAGACTATTTACCTGGTCGGGTACTGGTCTTTTTCTATCTTTTTGCTGTCATTTTCAGCTCTATTTTTGGTGGCCTCCTATTTTTTCTTTTTGGAGGCTTGTCTTATGTTGATCTGTGCTATTATATTCTATTGTTAGCTTTACACTTTCATTTTTGGCTTATGTTATTATGTAACAGGTTTCGGGTCCTTTAAAACCTATTTTTACTTAATCAAAACTAGAAGTGAATAGATTATCCTTTTAAGGAGGAAAATGAAGTGGTTATTTGTACTACTATTAAATTATATTTATAATATGAATCATTATTATTGTATTTACTATAGGCTATACTATGGAAGTCACACATGCTTAATTAGTTATTAATATCTTTGATTTCCACCAATTAGATTTATGTATGTTTAAATTTTATTATCATTTTTAATTTTTTTTGAAGTATACATGTGAATTTTTAAATTTTTAAAATCATTTAAATTATTTTCATACAATTTGATTGGCTAAAATATTTGAGTGTTATAGGAAGCAAAATGCTACCCATAATTTGAGGCAATGTTCTAGGATGCATATATATGTGTGTGTGTGTGTGTGTGTGTGTGTGTGTGTGTGTGTGTGTGTGTAAAGTATAAATTTTTCTACAACTATATAGTTTTTTTCTTACATATTCTACATGGATTAATATTAATATTGATGAAATATTAATCAAATTTGAAGCAAAAATTAACACACTTAGAATAAAGATTTTTAGATACCTTAAGGTAAACATCGAATCAGATTAATAGTATAGAAAAAAATATTTTATTTTAAGAATTTTTTCTTTTAAAATTATTATTTTTTGTTACAAAGATTGATATTAATGTTTTCACTTAGGTTTGCACCCTTGTCCAAGGCCTATGCGCGAGGACAACCTAGTGAAACATGGAAACAACCTCCAAGCTGTGGGACTTGAACTGTGAGGTTGAGTCTTCGGAGAAGGCCGACTTCCGCTTACTATCAGGGCGCACCTAACTACTCTTAGAAGAAAAAGGGGAAGAAGGAGATGCAGAAAACAACTCTATCCTACCTAAATTATGGAGGTGATGCACCAAAATAGAGTGTTCAGACCCATTTATGCCATGTATGCGCTATTGAACCAGAATGAAACTAAGGATATACACATACAGACTTGTTTTGATCTAATAACTGCATGCAGATCAGGAAACCAAACTAAATAACACAAGGAAAGAGGAATCTCACTCATATATTACCCAGTAGGCAAAAATAGATACAGTATGTAGGCTATAGATCTCAACAATACACCAATGAGAGGCAAAAGGGATGCACATACACATTAATGGTTCAAGGAGATAAAACAGAGAATCATTCAGTTCAAAGGCACAAGGAATGTTACACTAAGAGTTGCAGAGCAATATCAAAGAAATCAAAAAAGAGTCGACCTTAAGAAAAGGTTACAAAATTGGCTTTATAGTTTAGGCATAACTAAGGAAATTGGCTCTGCATTAATTGCTCAACTACTACCGTCAAGCTCCCATACAAAAATATTCAATCAAAGATCACACTCGAGTATGGTTTTGAGGTACAAAATCAGATATTCGATTGAAGAAATGCCTCGAGTAGATAGAAACAACGCTAATGAATGATCCTGACACAGTATATAGATCGACTAAGACGGTGGAGTGTTCTTTTTTGCCCCACATTCATTTTGGGTAGGTCGAGATTGATCATGAAGATCGGATCGCAAGATAAAATTGATTACATTTGCTTCCTGGTTCATGAATCAATAGGGTCGAAGCAAGTCAAACAGGCTATATGAGCCAGCTAGGCCATGCGGGCCAATCATCTCTCTTCATTTTGCCACCTGGGGAGTATTCCGTGGTTGAGCTTTCCTTACGTCAGACTAACCGCACCACCTTTGATCTGTTATCACTAACTGTGACGGTCAGTTGCTAACCGCCAACCCTAACCGGGCCAATGAGAGACATGTCAACAAATCGCTATGTCACCAACATATACATTGCGCAACTTCTTCATAGCGAGATGACACCTGTCGTCGATCTCTGCAGATCTGACGATCGCAAAGACTCGTCATGTGTTGTACTTGCTTCATCTCAGGCCATCATATCTAGCGCCACTTCAGCGATTGCACCACCCCAAATGACACCTGGCGATACTGACCGGTGTACCCTGTTACAACCGGGCCCCGTTGACACGTGGCGAAAGGCCACCATGTCGCTATGGTAAAGATCGTGCAACTTCACCATGGTGACATGGCGCCATCCGTTGATTTGCCTTAAATCTGATGGCAAGAAAGATGGATACTACCCCTTAGTGCATCGATGAATAGAAACTGGCCATGTACCAATTATCTGTATTTCCTGCGCTAACATCTGAGATTCACCAGACACTTGGCTGAAGGGCATTATGTCGCCATCATATTCTCCGTACAACTTCAGATAAGTGACATAGCGCTGACCATCGATCTCTGCAGATCTAACGGTAGAGAAATTAACCTTTCCTTGTACTGGCGGCGGTGAAGATCTGGTCCCATGTGTTGACTGTATCCTAACATGGCATATGTGGTGGTTCCTCATTGGTGTAACGAAGCACAACCTTGGTTTGATAAAGCACCAACCAGTAGGGTTCGTACCGCTTGACCCTACCGAGGGACATGTGGCGCCCAGGCGCTATGTTGCTATTGTAAATCTCGCGCAGCTTCCTCATAGTGCGATGGTGCCCATCGTAGATCAACTTAAATCTGACAGTAGAGAAATACCTTTTACTCTACACATCATCTCCTTTGAAAACTATTGGGCTCGTGAAACGCTGTATTCTAACACGTACACTTTGCACCCCCCTATTGGTCATTTGAAATGCCGACCTGGAAAATCCAAGACTTGACCCCACGGAGTGGCCACGTGTCGGCTACGTGCCATGTTGCTATGAGAAAATCGAGGTCAAATTCCCATAGCGCCATAGCGCCCACCCGATGACATGTCCTCTGATTTTCACGTGGCTCCTTTTGATTCGCCACCATGGTGCCAGGCTTCTAACTGTACAGGTGAAGTACAATTAGGACCCAAATTTGCCTGAAGTTCTTGTCGCTAATTTTTTCCATCGCTACGAACCCTGCCGCCGATACTAGGACTCACAACTTCTTCATAGCGAGATGATGCCTGCCATCGATCTCTGCAGATTTGACGATCGTGAAGACTCGTAATGTGTCGTACTTGATTCACCTCCAGCCATCATATCTAGCGCCACTTCAGCGACTGCGCCACCCCAAATGACACCTGGCAATACTGACCGGTGTACCCTGTTGCAACCGAGCGCCGCTGACACGTGGCGAAAGGGTGCCATGTCACTATGGTAAAGATCATGCAACTTTACCATGGCGACATCGCACCATCCATTGATTTGCCTTAAATCTGACGACAAGCAAGATGGATATTGCCCCTCAGTGCATCGACGAATAGAAACTGAGCACGTACCAACTGTCTGTATTTCCTGCACTGACATCTGAGATTCACCAGACACATGGCCGAAGGGCGTTATGTCACCATCATATTCTTCGTGCAACTTTGGATAAGTGACATAGCGCCGATCATCGATCTCTACAGATCTGACGGTAGAGAAATTAACCTTTCCTTGTACTGGCGACGGTGAAGATCTGGTCCCATGCGCAGACTGTATCCTGACCTAGCATATGTGGCGATTCCTCATTGGTCTAACGAAGCACAACCTTGGTCTAACAAAGCACCAACCTGCAGGGTTCACACCGCTTGACCCTACTGAGGGACACGTGGCACCAAGGCGCTATGTTGCTGTTGTAAATCTCGCGTAGCTTCCTCATAGCGCAATGGCTCCCATCGTAGATCAACTTAAATCTGATGGTAGAGAAATACCTCGTACTCTGCACATCATCTCCTTTGAAAACCATTGGGCCCGTGAAACATTGTATTCTGACATGTACACTTGGCACCCCCCTGTTGGTCATTTGAAACGCCGACCTGGCAGATCTAAGACTCGACCCCACGGAGTGGCCATGTGTCAGCTAGGCACCATGTCACTATGAGAAAATCGAGGTCAAATTCCCATAGCGCCATATCGCCCAACCGATGACATGTCCTCTGATTTGCACGTGGCTCCTTCTGATTCACCACCATGGCACTGGGCTTCTGACTGTACAGGTGAAGTACAATTGGGACCCAACTGCTTGCCTGAATTTCTTGCCACTGATTTTTTCCATCGCTGCGAACCCTGCCGCCGATACTGGGACTCACCGTAAAACATCTTTCGGCCAGCCGAGCGCTATGTCGTGATCGAAAAACTCGTGAGTTTTTTGATGGTGACATGGCACCATGTCGCCTTTTGGATTTTTTGGTCCGCAAAATTGACCGCCTGTCATGAACTTTCCTGGCAACTGACCGCCCGTCATGAACTTTCCCGGCAACTGACCGCCCACCGAACACCTTTTTCGGTCCATCGTAAAACTTTTTTCGCCGTGAAACCTTTTCCGACCCGTGAACTGATTGCTTGCTGCTGGACCCACCAGACACATGTCAATTGGGCACAATCTCGTTAATGTAACTCTCACACAACTTCGCCATAGCGAGATGGCGCCCTCCGTAGATCTTCCTCGGATCTGACGGCTTAAAAACTTGCGGGTCGTGGAAACTTTTATAAGGTCGACATTAAAATAATATTAGCTTTGGGAACGAGCTGTTGGATGAGTAACATTTGAATTTTGAAACTTGGCAGGGTGAACAAAATGTGGTAACAATTGATATTGATGCAATATTAATCAAATTTGAATAAAAATTGACGCACTAAGAAAATATATTTTTATATAGCTTAAATAACTTAAATATATCTATAGAATATATTCTATAACTAAATCCTCCAATATTTTAGTCTTTTATAACAATTATGTTTAGAATGTTCTACTCAGATCCTATATATTTAAAAATGATATAACCTATCAATACAATTTTCCTCTATTCTCCTTTTATTTATTAAATTTATTTAATAATTTTATAAATGCTAATTTTGAATACAAGTCACTACGTGGCACTTATTTTCTTATATGATTTATTAGACATTTTTTCTCATCTAATTTTACTCATATTTGGTAAATATTTTTTATTGTATTTATTGTGAGATTCTTGGGTGCAATTTAGTTGGTGAATAGTTATATGTTTGGTGCATTAACCTTCCATCTATATAAGTATTTAAGGAAATTAAAGTACAATTTAAATTAATGTTCGCAATTTGAAAAATACTTTCCATTTCATAAATTCAAAAGAATAAGTCATTTCAATAGACTAAAGAGGCCAAGCCTCAATTTATAAAATATTATCACACACAATATACTATTCTTACATTTAATTTTTCCACTATATTACTACTATACAATCAAATAATTAAAATTATTATATATTATATAATATAATTAATATAAAATATTGCTCTTTGTAAATTTTAAAAAATCATATAAATTCAACCATTCAAATAATCTAAATAGTTTCAATGGGCCCTTGGTCTACTAGTGAAGTTGAATGGCTCACAAAGAGCCCACCAGGGATCAAGTTGTGTTGAGTGCAAGGCTCAAAGACATCACAAGGGATGAGGCTTGGATCCTACCCTAGGTGAATTTGGCAGCGTGGATGCTCCTTAGTCCTCGACTCTTAGCCGAAGAGGTTTCAAGCATGCATGGGCCCATATGAATTACCTCAAACTTGTTTGTGAATAGTTCCAATTAAATTTTTTTATATTGTTAAGGTTTTACTATTTCAACTACAGGTACACTAACCTCAAATTAAATAAATAGGAGCTAACAAACCAAAAAGTACTAACTACTAGTAGCACTTCAATAGTATTATTTTATTAATTAATAATCATTATTACATGCATTATACAATATCCTTTTTAAATATAATTATTTTTTAATATATTACAATTTAAAATATAATTTTATAATAAATTTTTTTCAAAATATTATTTCATTAATCTAAATATAAGAAATAATTCATATTTTAATATAATATAATTTATAACTAATAATGCATGGAACCACAAACCCCTATTATAGACTACATTGATCATTCAAAGGGAAGCTTTACTATGAGTGTTGTCTTAATAGTAATATATATATTGTAAATTAATAATCATTATGTAATATATTAATATAATGTTAATTAGATAAAATCTAAAATATACCAAATTAACATTTTATAAGTAATTATTAAAATTTTCGTTCGAAAATTTGAGGTTTTTATATTTTATGGTGGATTTTCTTATTGATGTCAATTTTTTAGAAATTTATAAAAAATAACTTTATGCTTGTCATAGAAACTTTCTAATTTTTTATCTTATATATTTTAGTGGATTTGCATGAGTGGCTTTTGTGAAATCAAAAAAAATTGTTAGAAAATTTTCACTTTTTGTTTATTATCTTTTGAATTGTTAAATAAGAGCAAGAATAGTTTTCAATTGGATTAAAATCTTTCTATTCTATTTTGATTTGAATAGATTATTTTACTTGACTTTTCTAAAATTTGGGAATTTTTGTGGCATGAGATTAAGGTTTTTTTCTTTTCTGCTCGAAGTATTATGGAGATTTTTTTTAGTTACTTCATGCAAAAATCTAATGATTGCTTAGAAAGAGGCTTGCGGTTGTATTTGACAAAATAATTTCTCTTTCTTTTTCACATTCTCACTGAAAATAAAAACTAATTTTTTTGAACGGACAATTTTGCATGATGGCACAAAGTACAAACCATTGAGCAAGGCTTTGTGGCACGGGACATGAAAAAAATGTTGAAAACTATAGGCTTTATTAGGAAGCCATTTAAAAAAAGGCCTAGAGCTGCTAATGTTATTGTTTGTGTATAAAATTTACGACAAAGCAACAAAAAATTCATTTACTTATAGGTTTATAAACATTCCATGTGGTTTGTGGTAGTTGCATGGTTATCTGCTCCATTCTTATTTAGCCAATATAGGTTTGAATGAAAAAAGATTGTTGATGATTAGGAAGGTTGGAGAAAATGAATAAACAATTGGGGTGTGCCTACAAATAAAAGTTTGGAATCTTGGTGGGGTGTTGAACAAGAGCATCTTGTAGTGGATTTCTTAGTTGAATATTGGAGTTTTTTTTTGTTGAGATATTTTTGTACCAATATGGTTTATTGTACAATTTAAAAATAGAAAGAAAAAATCAAAACATAAATGTAAGCACTTAGATGCTCTATCCATTTTTTACGTTTTTTTTTATTAAAAGCTTTTAATTTTTGATAAGTTTTTCCTTTCTAGTTTCCTTTCATTTTTCTCATCTAAATTTGTGAAGTTTTTATTTTATGATAATATAAATGTGATGGTATTAAATAATAAGAAACTGTTAGTGTACATAATTAGTTATTATTAAACTTTACTTAAGTTTACTTAGAATAATGCATTTTTTATATTAGTTGTCATGTAGACACTTAGGAATATGCATAGACATATGAGTTGTCTTATTGACAACACATGAGTTAGGAACTGAGCACATGGTGTCTACAACATCTCTTTATGAGATACAACTATGTAAACTTATCCTCTTGCCACCACACAAACTGTTGTTCTCAATGGATGATAATCCACTCTTGGTGGACATGTGCTTAGTTATGATGTTTACCTCTTTGTTGACTCCTAGTCATTCTAGTTGTCTTTATATACAAGGTACTTCTAGTGTGTATTCATCTCATATCTAATTATCTAATATCGAATCATCTAATATCCATTCTTATTTGATCATCATTTGTCTCTCTTGTGCTATCTATTGAGATTCTTGATCTTGGCATTGAATTATTGCCTTAGGAAAATTCTTACATGGTATCAGAGCTATACCAAATTATTACATGGTATGAAAGTCATAGGAGTTCCATTGCATAGCCATTGGAGAGATTTGTTTTTACAAGTCAAAATTGGAGCTTGCTAGTGCAACTCAAATATTGGTATCACATTTAGAAGGTCAGAAAACCGCCAAATTGACTTTTGTTTCATCAAAATCGAACGTTTGAGGTAAAATCTAGTCATTTGATTTTTGAATGTGTGACGACGGTGATTCAGGAGAAATAATTACAGAGATGATTTTCAAACAACGATATCTCCCTCATATGGACTCCTTTTTTTGAGCAATTTTTCTTTTGGGGTAGAATTTCATGATCTACACATTGGTGCAAGTTGTTTGTGATATCTGTTCCTGACTTTTTTTAAAAATTGCCAATCCCAATTTTTTATAACTTTAGAGGCTTCGTTCAAACTCATATGGACACATATTTAGGTCCTTTCTTTTATGAAAGTGCATGATTTTTTGTCTACTTTCTAGATGTGGTTTTAGTTTGGAGTAATTTTGAGTAGACATAGTACTTTTAGGACTTGGTCAATTTTTGGCTGATTTTGGCGCTTGTGACTAATTAGATCCTTAAGAGGTCTTGTGTCTTATTTTGTTGAGTCATATATAGCTTCATATTTTCAGTTGTAAATATCAAAAAATAAGAGTTCCACTTTGACCCAACATTGGAAAGTGGCTATTGTACTCGCACTAAATATAAAGTGTCAAAAGCATCACTTTTGTTGGGGTTCTTTGATTGAGTGAAAGAGGGGGTGTGTCTTGTGTTCTTGTGTCTCTCTTTCTCTCTTGTGCTCTTTTAAATTTTTGCATCATGGGTTCACCTAAAACTCCACTTTTAGCTTCACACAATTATACTACATGGAAAGATATTGTATGGAGTATACTAATGGAAAAAGGTTTAAATCTATATGTTGATGGTAAAATTGTAAAACCCACTGATGCTAATGTATAGGTTGATTGGAAAATTAAATACAACCAAGCTTTAGGAATTATTAGGACTTGTGTTCATAGAGATCTCTTCTTCCACATTCCCAACTTTAAGGATGCCAAGGGTGCTTGGGGCAAATTTAAAGGGTTGTATGGTAAGGTGGATGAGGAAAAGGGATTCCAAATTGAGGATGATCTACTTCTCTTGGATCCTAAGAATTTTGACACAATTCAAGACTATTTCAACAAAGCCAATGAGTTCAGAGCACTACTTAATTATTGTGGTAATCCCATGAAGGATGATAGATTGATTCACCACATATTGAAGAGGTTGCCTTTAGAGTATGCATCTTTTGTTTCAAGTTACAACACTCACAAGTTGATCATGAAAAGTGCCTTCACTAAGCCTTCATTTGATGCATTTGCAGAAATGTTGATGTTGGAACAATCCAAGTTGATAGATATGGGAATTCTCAAGTCATCAAAGTCCAAGGCATTGGTGGCTAGTAATGAGAACCAAATAGATCAAGGCGGAAAATGTTTTACCAACAACAAGGAAAAAGTAGTGGAAGCCAAAATCACAATCAGAGACACAATAATTTTCCTCCTCACAACAAGGCAATTTTTCTTCCAACAAGAAGGGAAACAACAACAAGAAGGATAAACTATTTTGTGCATATTGCAAGAAACCAAATCATGATGAGAATCATTGTAAGACTAAGAGAATAGATGAGTTGGAAAACTTACTTAGGAAGATCAAAATCAATGTGCCAAATGCTTCCAAGGATTCAAATCCATCCACTTCAAAGGGAAAAGGGCAAGCACTTATGGCAAGTTCAAGTTCTTCAGGGGAATGGATTCTTGACTCAGGTGCCTCATATCATATGGGTTCTTGAAAAGGACACTTTCCTTCATTGGAACAATCTAAGGTACCTTACATCTTTGTAGGGAATGATACACAAGTGAAAGTTGAAGGGAAAGGACAAGTTGAGATGGAAAATGGAGAGTTCAAAGATGTTCTCCATGTTCCTAACCTTAGCACTAATTTCCTTTCAATTTACCAAATCACTCACTATGGAGGTGGAAATAAAGTTGAGTTCCTTCCTAATTCAATAATGGTGCAAAATCTTAAGGATGATTCATTGATTGCAATGGGTAAATTTAATCATGACACAAGGCTTTATTATTTCTCCCACTTTGTGTGTAAGTCTCCTTCACATGCATTGTTGACGCATTCACAATCACAAAGTAAATTATGGCATGAGTGGTATAGACATCTTGCCTTCCACTATCTTCATAAAATTAGCTCAAAAAATATGGTCAAAGGTCTACCTACAATCAAATTTTCTAAGGGTCAATGTTCAACTTGTTCAATGGATGTGCATCTAGAAGAGAAGTTTAACAAAAGGAAGTCTTGGAGAGCATCAATAGTTCTTGAGTTGGTTCACATGGTTCTAGCAGGCCCTTTTTCAATCACATTAGTTAGCAAGGGTCACTATGTCCTCACTTTCATTTATGATTTTTCATGCCACACATGGGTCTACTTTCTTGATCACAAGAATGAAGTGTTTGATAAGTTTATAGCCTTCAAGAGTCATGTTTAGAACTACAACTCTTAAGTCAATGACAAGTTGCATGATTCAAGCTAAGTCTCTTGCTCCATCACTTGAGGTAAAAGCTATAAGCAGTGCCAATTACATCATTAATAGGTCTCCTCATAATGTCTTAGATGGAATGACTCCTTTTGAGGCATGGTGCAGAAGAAAAAAAATTGTGAAACACTTCAAAGTTTTTGGTTGTCCAACATGGGCATAAATATCTTCAAGGGAAAGAAAGCCACCACCACCAAGGCTTTGTACTTTCATTAGATATGAAGAAAGATCTTTGCTTATTTATTCTAGCTCTATTCACCATTTAGTTTTTTTTGTCCTTGAATACTACCTGCATAATTATCTATTATTCTATTTCTAGTCCGTTTATATTGTTTAATTTTGTAGGAGAAATCTAGTTTTACAATGTGCAACCAATCAATAGAACGACTCTCTGTTTGATGACCATATCCCTATTATTCTTTTACAATGACGAGAGAAGAAAATTAAATTAGGTATATGGATGAAGATCTCTTTAGTAAACCATAAAATATCCGACAAAGCATAAACATGCATAAACATGACTAAATAAAGACAACAATGAACATGTCACAATCATAGTTACTTGTCATTGTAATCATCCACATATCTTCAAAAGATGAATGGAGCTATACATTCCTGAGATCAATTACATTGTTATTTCTTTGATATAAACAGAGTCTTTGATATAACTTTATAAGAATTTTTAATTTTTAATTATAAAAAAAAAATTTCATTTCCTATTATAATATCTTAGTATTGTAATTTATGAAAATCTCCAACTCAAACAATTATTTGTGTATAAATTTCTTAAAAAATAAATTGTTCTTATTATATTATGACTTTGATATTTTCACCCTAATAATCTATAAGAGAAAATAGATCAATTGATTTTTTTAAATATATCTTTAAAAATAGATTTTTAATTTGTAGTCTTTGGTGAAGAGTGATGATAGCACTATAGCTAGAGCATTTGGAGGAACTAGACAACCACCTAAAAGGAAACAATATATAATTTGTTTCTTCCTCAATCTTTCTTTGTCTATGGAGAATAGGAATATTTATTGGGAATAAGAAATGGCTATTCCAATAACTACTATTTTTTGGAATGAGTATAAGCTTTTTTTTAGAGGCAAAAGGAGAATATGTATCCCTATTCCCTATTCTAATTGATTAACCAGGTGGAAAATAAAAAACCTATTCCAAATTTTCTATTCCTATTCTAGCAACCAAAGGGACCCTAAATGTTCAAAATTGTACATGTAAAATTTGACTCACCTCTTGCCTCAAACCCTTGGCACTTGCACCCCTTGTGTTTATACTTTATAGAATGATTGTAAACTATATTTATTGACACTACATTATTCTATAAAATTACTATGTAACTATTAGAAATGTTTTAAAAGATAGTGCATTAGGAACTTTCACTAGAGAGTTCATCCTTAGGTATTAATAGCCCATAAAATAATTAAATAGAAAATAATCACATAGAGTTCAAAGGAAAAGTTATTCTTGTTTTCATATATGTGCAATTGCTCTTGATACCCTTTAGATTTATGACTTCCATATAATAAATTATATTAGTTATGTTTTCTTTCAAGGTTATATTTTTGTTTGAAGCCCACATAAAAAATGTGAAATTGAGATTGATAGGAGTTTTAAAAATTAGAAACTTCAAGATTAATAAAAATGAAAAAAAACTATTGAATTCAAAATTCTAACGTACATATTAATAATTTTTCAACCTATATATTTGACAGTTGCTGGGCTTTATGAATGTCTACTGAGAAGTTCTGTAATGGGCACCCCTGGATGTCCCAAAAAACTAAACCAAATTGCTGAAAGGAATTATGTCAAATAGTTTGCATTCAACTTCTTATTTCTCCGTTTAATGTTTTAAACCCCTTATAATTCCAGAAATCAAACATTTATTGTTTGTTGTGTTTCGTGCATGGAATTGGTATCATACAACATAAACAAGAAAGCAACTACAATGATATGCAAAGTGGAAATGAACTGCTGCTAATAAAATGTTATTTTCAGAATTCATAAAATCAAATACATAGCAGATTTATCAACTCACTAATTACTTCACCAATATTGTCATAATACTCCAGCCCATGCTTATGAACTTGCTGCTACAATACTTTGTCCTCCAATCAGTCCACTACCTTCATAATACCATTCCCTCCAAGCGGCATAAGCGTCGGACAAGTAGTGAAGAAGATATGAGCAAAATATCAAATCTGCCTGTAGCCGAAAATGCAACTAAACTGCCTGATAATGAAGCCAATAAGAAAGAATTCCAAAGGCCAAACCCCAAGGGAATGACGTCTAGAATGTTACAAGAGAGGATAGACGTCCTCAAATGCCAAAAACAAAGCTGCAACTCACACACCAATTTCTTCTCATATTCAACCTGCCTAATGAAGCCACAGATGCTTCCTTTTATTCTATTCCCACGGGTCCGCTCAACTCATATGGGCAATGTGGGATAAAAGATGTGTAATATAAAACATATATTAAAATACCCCTTATGTCTCCCTTGGGTACACATCACCATAAAATAAATATTAAAATAACACTTTAATATTTTACAATTAAATTAGACGTTACTTTAATAAAACTTCAGGCATTAAAATGTATTAGCAATCGAACTCCGAATAATGCGAGTGATAGCTCATCGAAAAGCTCTCACCGAGGAGTATCGAATCCAATCACCAAAATTGACCTGCACTGTTTCCTGCCGACTTACTAAAAATAGTAAGTATGCCTGAAACTGAGTAAATCAACTTCGTTTTGGCCCAAACTGGAAATGACTAGGCCAAAACACTCCAAGATCCCATTAAACCCTTCGTTAGCCCTCGGGACCATGTAGAACAAGGCTAATGCACACACACTTGGTCAACTGCTAAAATGGGGACATTACAGTCCGCCCCCCTTGAAATTGCTTGTCCTCAAGCAATCTCAGTCCAGCCTGCTGAATAACCTGCTCACTCTCCCATGTAGAATCTTCCTCCGGCAGGTCTTTCCATCTGACCAAATACTCCTTCACTATCCGTCTTCTAAGCTTCCTCTCTCTGGTATCCAGAATAGCCTCAGGTACTAACACAAGCTTCCCCTCCTCATCCAAAGGGGGTAAATCTGCAGAAGGCACTACACTCTCACCAATGGCTTTCTTAAGCCTAGACACATGAAACACATTGTGCACTCGATTGCCTTCTGGAAGCTCAAGCTCATAGGCAACTTTGCCCACTTTGCGAATCACCCTGTATGGACCATAAAATCTAGGTTTCAACTTTTCAGCTCCGCTCTTCTTGAGCGATGAATTTCTATATGGTTGTAGCCTCAAGTAAACCATATCCCCTACCTCGAAGCTGCGCTCTATTCGGTGCTGATTAGCATACAATTTCTGTTGATTCTGGGCCTGTTGTATATTCTCTTTGGGCACTTTCAGGATGTCCTGACTATCCTGCAATAAGTTTTTGGCTTTGGGCACTCTACTGTCCCCCAAAACTAAATCCATGAAGCTAGGTGCTTCATAACCATAGAGTGCCATGAAAGGAGTCATCTTGATGGACATATGATAAGTGGTGTTATAACAATACTCTCCCATATGCAACCATCTGATCCAAGCCTTTTTTTGTGTAGTTACATAGTTCCTCAAATATCCTTCCGCCCATTTATTCACAATCTCTGTTTGCCCATCTATTTGCGGATGATAACTAGTGCTAGGTGTAAGATCTGTACCACACAACCTAAACAACTCTTGCCAAAAAACACTCATAAACTTACTATCCCGGTTGCTGACAATGAATCTGGGCAACCCATGTAACCTGAATATCTCTTTAAAGAAAAGCTCTGCCACCTGTGCTGCTGTGTAAGTGGACGGAATAGCAATGAAGTGAGCAAACTTCGTCAAGCGGTCCACCACCACATAGATGCAATCCCTTCCCTGTACTCGTGGTAAACCAGTGATGAAGTCCATCGAAATACTTTCCCATTTCCTATCAGGAATGGGCAAGGGCTGTAATAAACCTGCAGGAAATGTGTGTTCTCCCTTATTCTGTTGACAAACCACACACTCCCTGACATACCTCTGAACATCATCCTTGAGCCCTTTCCATGAAAACTGCTCTCGGATCTGCCTATAGGTCTTGAAGACCCCCGGATGTCCAGCTGTGGGTGCATCATGAAATGCCTTCAGTATCGCCTCTCTCAAATGTGATGATGGAATCAAATAAACCCTATCCTGAACTCTGATCAATCCATCTATCACCTCATAGCGATCATCCTGTATGGTACCTGAAATCAATCCAGAAGCCCAAGCATCTCCGACATACTCTGCTATAATCCGATCTCTCCAATCTCCTGAAATCTCTGCCAGAGCACATAAGTGAGGTCTCTGAGATAAGGCATCAGCCACCACATTTTTCTTACCTTTGACAAACTCTATGTCAAAGTCATAAGCCTGCAATTTAGTCACCCATTTTTGTTGCCGGTCATTAAGATCACGCTGGCTCATGAAGTATTTAATACTGTTGTGATCAGTCTTGATCACAAAACGTCCACCTACCAAATATGATCAAAATTTGGCCAATGCATGCATTATGGCCAACATCTCCCGGTCATAGACAGAATAACTTTTCTCAACTCCTCGGAGCTTCCTACTCTCGAATGCAATGGGATGCTTCTCCTGCATCAATACTGCTCCAATCCCATCACCAGATGCATCACAATGAAGCTCAAAAGGCTTCGTGAAATCCGGTAGAGCTAGAACTGGACATGAAGACATTACCTGCTTGAAATGCTCAAAACACCTCTGTGCTGCCCCTGTCCACACGAAGGCTCCTTTCCTGGTAAGATCTGTCAAGGGTGTAGCAATCTGTGAGAATCCCTTAACAAACATCCTATAAAAACCACATAAACCAAAGAATCCCTTAAGCTGTGTAAGGTTTGTGGGAGTAGGCCATTCTACAATAGCTCTAATCTTTTCGGGATCAACCCGAACACCATCTGCACTAATGATATGCCCCAGGTAAAGGAGCTCAGTCATGCCAAACTCACATTTAGATTCCTTGGCATACAATGACTCTCTCTCCAGAATAGATAACACCTCCTCTAGATGATGTAAGTGCTCCTCCCAGGTCTTACTGAAGACCAAGATGTCATCAAAGAAGATCAAGACAAATCTCCTCAGCTGCTTCCTGAATACCTGGTTCATACAACTTTGAAATGTACCAGGTGCATTGGTTAGACCAAATGGCATAACCATGAACTCAAAGTGGCCATAGTGACATCGGAAGGCTATTTTTTCAATGTCCTTTGCTCTCATCCTGATCTGATGGTATCCGGATCGCAAATCAATTTTGGTGAAGAAGCATGCCCCATGCAACTCATCAATCAGCTCATCAATCCTAGGAATGGGATACCTGTTTTTAATTGTTTTCTTATTCAGTGCCCTGTAATCGATGCACATGCGCATTGTCCCATCCTTCTTCTTTACCAATACTACTGCTGAAGCAAAAGGGCTCTTACTGGGCCTGATATGCCCCATCTCCAACAAATCCTTAATCGCCTTCTCTATCTCATCCTTGTGTTTCTTAGGATGACGATAGGGAGTAATCATAACTGGTTTGGCTCCCTCCTCGAGCTCAATAACATGTTCCATCCCTCTGTCAGGAGGAATCCCATGAGGAATATCGCTAAATACTTTAGCGTGTCTATCAAGTATCTTCTGGACATCTAGTGGATGACTCTTTTCTTGTGGCTCTGGTGAAGTTGGCATAATGTGGCACTCTGCCGCCCACTCTATGTCATCATGACGAAAAAGTCTCTGCATTCTCCTCAAGGACACTATTCTGCAACCTCCATCTGAAAGCCCTCTAAGTACCACAGTTCTCCCCTCATGCTGGAATCTCATCTCCAATTTCGCTAGATTGAGTGTGAACTCAACTAGTGAAGCCATCCATGTCATGCCGAGGATGACATCATAATCTCCCATGTCCACAACATAGAACTCATCCTCCAACTCATAGCCATCTCCAAACCTGATGCGAAGATTAGATATCTTCCGAGTGCATAATAACTTATCACCGTTAGCCACCATGACTCTAAACCCATCATGCTCCTCTGTCTGTAACCCTCTCCTGGCTACCAACTGTGCATCTATGAAGTTATGTGTAGCCCCAGTGTCAATAAGAGATATCACTTTCTGCCCCTAGATAGTACCCCTAACCTTAAATGTGATTGCCTTTTGGGCCCCTGTCAAGCGTGCCAACGATCTATCATCCTTAGGAATGTTGCTCTCCTCTATAGTGTTACCCTCATCTGAATCGGAGTGCTGATCCTCCCCTTCTGACTCTGACTCTTCTGCTGAAAAATACTCCATTTGATTTGCCTTAGCCTTGAGAGAACATTTATGAGATAAGTCCCAAGGCTCTCTACAATGGAAGCACAGCTTCTTCTTTCGAAGTTCATTCAAGGTTTCATTGTCTAGTCCTTTTGATCCTCCTTTGGGTTTTCTATACTCTTTCTGAAATGATTTTTTGTCTTTGTCCTTGCGGTAGGAAGAATCTGTTGAATGGTTTTTTCTTTTGTATACCGAAGGGGCTAAATCTCGTGCCTTTTTAGTTGCTTCAGCTAACGTGAGTGGATCATGTCCCTTCACCCAACCTCGTAATGGATCAGCAAGACCATCACAAAATAACACCACCAATCTCCTAGGAGAGATATCAGTAACAAGTACAGACAAGCGCTGAAACTCGGCAATGTAAGCATCCACAGAACCTGACTGTTTTAACTGTGCTAGCTCCTTGAAATGTAACTCGAGATCCTTAGTGTCAAATCTCCCAATCAATGTTTCAGTGAATTCCTCATAGGATGTAATCTGATTATGCCCCAAAGTCACCATGCCATGATGCCACCATTCATGTGCAATGCCATCCAAGTGCATAGCCGCATACTTGATAGCCTCCTCCTCAGGCATAGGATTTAGCTGCAAGTATGTATCTACCTTCTGCACCCAAGCTCGTGCAGTCATCTTCCCCGAAGCATCATAATAAGGTAAAGAAAGTTTTCCAACTTTCTTCCTCAGCTCAAAGTTTTGATTCCTCCCTCCTGCTTTAGGCATGTGTCTCATCCTCAAGTCCATATAATCTCTAAGAGAAATATCTGCCTGAAACTCTGGTCCACTAGCCTCCCAGTCCCTCCTGAACTGATCTTGTAACTCAGTAATCTGCGGTTCGTTTACTGGATGAACCGGATCTCTGGGTGGAAAAGTGGGTAGAAGAGGTCTCGAGCTCGCAGTCCGTGCTGGGCGTGCAACGTGTCTAAAGTTATCAGCCTCATTCCCATTATTGCCGTGTCCATTATTACCATTAATGTTATTCTCAGGACCATTGTTGTTGCCTTGGCCTTCATGGTTATTGTTTCCCCCGTTGTTATTGTTTCCCTCGTTGTTATTGTCTCTATTGTTGGCATCACCTGGATTAATATTGACACCCATCTGTCTAGCCATGAGCTGCAACATCATGTCCATTCGCCTATTCTGCTCCTGCTGCATACGCTGCCCCTGCTCTAATGTATCCAGTAACTGTCGGAACAGTACCTCCTCCTGATCTGGACCAGCATTTTTGCCTCCGCCTAATCCTGTATTTCTGTCATCTCGATCACCCATATTATTGTCCTGATCACAGAATATCTCCTCTGTGTCTGTATGGTTGAATTCAATGTCCCCCTGCACGGATGTACTAGACTGTTTGCTTTGCAAGTCTGAAATCCTATTTTGTCTTGCTCTGGTATCACGGAAATTATAAGACCTCTGTCGCATGCTCAAACATAAATGCTTAGCCTGTGTTTTTTACTTACTTTTTCCCTGTATCAGGCTGTTCCAAATTCCCTATAAGACCTCCACAGGATGGCAGGACTTATAGCTCTGATACCACTGTAATGGGCACCCCTGGATGTCCCAAAAAACTAAACCAAATTGTTGAAAGGAATAATGTCAAACAGTTTGCATTCAACTTCTTATTTCTCCGTTTAATGTTTTAAACCCCTTATAATTTCGGAAATCAAACATTTATTGTTTGTTGTGTTTCGTGCATGGAATTGGTATCATACAACATAAACAAGAAAGCAACTACAATGATATGCAAAGTGGAAATGAACTGCTGCTAATAAAATGTTATTTTCAGAATTCATAAAATCAAATACATAGCAAATTTATCAACTCACTAATTACTTCAGCAATATTGTCATAATACTCCAGCCCATGCTTACGAACTTGCTGCTACAATACTTTGTCCTCCAATCAGTCCACTACCTTCATAATACCATTCCCTCCAAGCGGCATAAGCGTCGGACAAGTAGTGAAGAAGATATGAGCAAAATATCAAATCTGCCTGTAGCCGGAAATGCAACTAAACTGCCTGATAATGAAGCCAATAAGAAAGAATTCCAAAGGCCAAACCCCAAGGGAATGACGTCTAGAATGTTACAAGAGAGGATAGACGTCCTCAAATGCCAAAAACAAAGCTGCAACTCACACACCAATTTCTTCTCATATTCAACCTGCCTAATGAAGCCACAGATGCTTCCTTTTATTCTATTCCCACGGGTCCGCTCAACTCATATGGGCAATGTGGGATAAAAGATGTGTAATATAAAACATATATTAAAATACCCCTTATGTCTCCCTTGGGTACACATCACCATAAAATAAATATTAAAGTAACACTTTAATATTTTACAATTAAATTAGACGTTACTTTAATAAAACTTCAGGCATTAAAATGTATTAGCAATCGAACTCCGAATAATGCGAGTGATAGCTCATCGGAAAGCTCTCACCGAGGAGTATTGAATCCAATCACCAAAATTGACCTGCACTGTTTCCTGCCGACTTACTAAAAATAGTAAGTATGCCTGAAACTGAGTAAATCAACTTCGTTTTGGCCCAAACTGGAAATGACTAGGCCAAAACACTCCAAGATCCCATTAAACCCTTCGTTAGCCCTCGGGACCATGTAGAACAAGGCTAACGCACACACACTTGGTCAACTGCTAAAATGGGGACATTACAAGTTCTGAAAAGATTAAAGAAAAATATAAAATGCATATAAATCACTATTTATTCATTCAAATTTAATTGAAAAAATATTTTTTATAAAATAAAAATTTCCTTTAAAAATCTTATATTTTATGACATAGAATTTGTAAAATTTCTTACACATCCATGTGGGATTGTAAAATATAATAAACACGCCCTTTAAAGTAAATGAAAATTCCACAATATTCCTTAAAAACACTAAAACAAGCACTCCATGCACGAAATGAGGACGAGCACGTAGCTCTCGTCGTGCATTATTTATGGCATGATTAAGACACAACTAGGACAAAAACAATCGGTCGACCTCGCTCACTACAGGCATGGAATTCGTGCATTGTTCGATGACTTTCAACCTAGGGTCATAAAAAGCTAACGGAATAAATTCAGTATTATGAACCGAAGCATGGGTTTGTTACAGCGATTTATCATATATTAACATTCAAAGTTAGAAAAGAGTCAGAGTTCCAGGGTAACAGCACACATAACGGTACCCTTGATCTCAGATGGCCTCTCAATGTGTCTCCATTGGATTGCTCCGCCTCTCTCATTCGGAGGTTCCAGTATGTCAAAACCTCTCCTTTGTTCATTTTCATCTCTGCGGATCACCAAGATTTTATGGCCAATAACTAGAGAGAATCTAATATCTCGGTTCAAATAATTCAGCCCTACAATACACGAGCTTTTTGGGCCATAATCAGAATTCAGGCTATAATCATCTTCAATCGATCCTCTATCAGAGAGTTCTCTGTAGCCCTCAAATGCCCACACAAAATTATAGCATCTGTTTAAACGTCTATTCCCCAATATCGTTTCCCAGGTGTTGGTGGAGGGATCAAAAACGTCAAACAATGGCCCATAAGGATTGCCCCTTACATAGAACTTTCCGTCAGCAAAAAGGCCTCCGTAGTAGAGCATGTGGGAGATGACGTTCATGTCAGGGAGAGCATCCCACTTGTCCTCCTCCACATTGTAAACTGATGCGCTAGGGACGGGGATTCCACGCCTGTCACTGCTAGACCCTCCAGCGACGTAAATGAGTCCCCTCTGCTCATCCGCTGCGCACGCAAATTCAATCGCGGGCGTTGGCATGCGGCTGCCCTTCCGCCATTAAAAAGAAGAGAAGTCATACAACCACGTACAACTTCTCTTGTACCCTGATACCAAATCCGTGATCAAAATCAGTTTTTGTTTCACGAAATGAACCCCACATGGACTTGAGTACTGAGAGAAAATTTGTATTTTAGGAACCAATCATTGCTAATAAGTGCTCGATCCAACCTTACTTGAATGAGATCCTTTCTAGTTCTTCTGTTAGTCTAGGTGTACTCAATCCCATGCAAGTCAAGATCATGAAGAAGGTTATTATCAATAAAGTCCATTAAATCTAATCTATTATCTAGATTAGTTTGACTACCTCCCCATTTCTTAGCTTCTTTTAGAGGGGTATTGAAGTCTCCCATAACAATCCAAATCTCATTAGTAAAAAAATTTCTCTGGTTAGAAATTTCTTCCGACAAAGCCTTTCTTCCCCACTTGGAGTTGGGGTCATAGACATTAGTTAAAACCCAAGTAAAGTCATCCTTTGAGTTAGAAAATCTAACATTCATCATGTTTCTATTTTGAGAAATAAGATCCCCTTGAATCCGCTCATTTATCCAAAAAACTACCATACCTGAGAAACAGCTAATCAGAAATCTAGCAGCTAACAAGATACAAAGACAATCATTATACAAAGAAAATGATAGTGTGACAAATCCCAACTGAATACCTTTGTTCCACATTTGATTTCAATTTCTTGTAAAACTCCCATAGCATTCAAATCATTGAGTATGTTATCTCCTCCTGGATTGCTATTAGTTGGCACTTTGTTCATGGAAGATTCTTCGTCTTCTGATTAGCTCAATCAAAACAAGACCTTTAGTTTAAAAAATCCACCAACATTTCCATATACAAGTCAGAACTAGAATTTGCGTTATAATTGCATATACATTAACTTAAGCTTGTCAAATTTCTCTCTGAAAATAATCGATAAATTTTACAAAACTCGCAATTCCACTGAATTTTCGCTTCACATTTCATCTGACATTTTTTCTATTTCTGACACCTAATTTATGTCAAGCTTGGCACCAATTGATTTTGTGTAGCTTTTTATGGTCACTGCCTCGTGAAACACCAATTTTAGGGAGAGACCCACTCTGCAGGAGTCCACAAGTGGATATTTCATTTATCTATTGTTCACCATGTTGTACAACCTTAATCCAATTCAGACTCAAACCAGAGATCTCCAATAAAGAGGGCATGCATATTCTTGCACTGCTTGATCAACATAGATATTTTTCTTCTTAAGAGCAGTTATGTTACCAAGCTCTCAAAAATATTAATTTAAAGGTTGAGCCAAGTTATTAGAGGATGTCAAAATTAGCCACATGCTTCGCATCCAATATACATGCATGGATACACGGGAATAAAAATATAAATGTAAAGAATAAAGTTACTAAATAATAGCAATCAAAATGATAGTTATTAGAAGAAGAATTTTTCTATATTTGGGAAAATATTAAAATCTTTCCTAACAAATAAATACATGAATGGGAAAATGAATCTAGAACCATATGATTACTTTTTACTCTGTCATCTCCAAAAATTCCCTGCTGGAAAGGAAATTTTCATAAGCAAGTCCATTACAAACAAATTCAATTTTAGATAAATTGCAAATACATAATAGTCAATACATGAATGTAGCAACAATTAAAATGCCCACCTCCTCAGAAAGTCCCCTTTTAGCCTCACCTAGACACCTATCAATTGCAGAAGAATTCTCCACACCATGATTGAAAGAAGGCTGTTGAATTTGTTTTTCTAAAGAAAGAGAATCAGACTGAACAATTAGTCCTTGAGTTGGCCTTGTAAGTTGCCTGGGACTCATCTCTTCTTCTGCTCCAAGCCATCCACCAAGCACTTGATTTGGAGGTACTGAAATTTGCAATGGTCTAATAGGTACAAGAGGATCAGCTGAATTATGTTTCCCAGTATCTTGGCTATGTTGTTGTATCAAAAGTTGCTTCTTGTATCGAGATCTAGTTCTGACTCAAGAACTTCACCTTCTTCTCGAATTGGAGAACCTTGAATATTAGATTCTATACTATTAAGGGTTTGAGGTACAAATTGTTTAACTGTTGGAATCCCATGGGAATATTCTTTAAAATGTTCGATTAGGGTAGTTGTACGAGATGGTCGCACGGGAATGACAAATGGAGGTGCAATAGCAGGTTGTGTTTGATCGAGAAGGTGAGCCATCATTTTAAAACCTTGATGGTCTGCCCCATTAGAGGTAATATCTGATTGCAAAGGAGAATTAGATTCCTACAAATACAATAACAGTAGTGAATGTAGTATAAGTCTTTCAATTTTTTTGTGATTTAACAGACACCATCACAAGATTATATAATAACAATAACTTGTCCCTGACAGTCACAATGTAGGGTTTAGAGAATTGGACTAAGAAAAAGCATCAACATAATGCCTAATTCACTAGATGCTTAGGAATGTGATCTTTGCTATGTAGGATTAGAGTCTAGAGAGAACCACTTGTGAATTTTCAATTTAGCTGTCTATAGAATTGATTGTTCATATGGTTCCCTTAATATTGGAGAAACTATCCACTTTATTGCTCTTAGGAATAAAGAACATAATGCTGACATTACACATGAATACATAAACTAATATGCACTTTTAAGCATTGTTTCAATACAAAATACCACATTGATTTAGAAGAAACCAAGTTTCTCCATAAGGAAGAATATTATTGCAAGTGGAAATTAAGAGGTATTGTTGAAATTAATAGGCATTTGCATAATCCCAATAGAGACACATGGTGAGGTTTAGGTTACTACTAGGAACCTATTGTAAATGCTCACAAATAAAGTTGTACACATTCATTGGTTTCTTCTTCCTACCAATTTATTGCAATCTCTTGGCTTTTTTAATGTAATTTTTTTGTACTTATTAATGCACCTGACCTTAAAAACAATATATCACACACTTTTTTTTTCTTGCAATGAACTTTGGCATTAGCAATGTTAAAGATTTTTGCTGTGATAGAAATCTTTATCTTTGATTTTTCTCTATGTATTGAAATTGAGATAATACCTATGGATTTTGTTTATAGTTAGATATTTGAGATAATATTATATGAAGTGACATGTGTCATGCATTTGGAAATATGAAGAGACTTGTATTTGGAAATTGAAGAGAACATTGGTTGTGATATGAAGAGTCTCTCAATTATATATATGTGATTGCTTTGTGTGTTGAGATAACGTATCAAGTTGAAAGAATTGTACTTGAACATTTTTATATCAATTAAAGATATATTTTCCTAGTGTGGTTGAGACTTTCCCTTCAAGCCGAAGTGTTCTCCCAGAATAAATGTCTTGTGTCTTTTGTACCTTTTTTGTGTTCTTTGTTGCTATTTATCGTTACTTCTGGGCAAAACATTAACAATGAAGGGGAATGAGGCAATTTGTACCAAGATTATTTGGGAATGGAGAGATTTATGGTCCAAGCGTGAATGGGTAATGAAGGTCTAATACATCACACAATGTCTGAATCAACATTGAAATTAATTAGTCTTACAAAATGGTTGATATTAGTTCACCATGTTGATTGTGTCCTAGGTATAGTTGGTTCTGGTATAAGTCTATAAAGATAATACATAAGATAAAGCAACTTAAGATGTCTCAAGAAACTATTTTGTCAAGGGTCATAGTTATCCTTATTTAGGATTACCATAAAATGATGAATAGAAAAACCCTTGATCTCTCCTTAGCAAATAAATCATATACCAATAATCTAAATGCATATCAATCCATTGAACAAAAGTCATCTTATGTAAACTAAAATTTTGTTTTGTTGCAAGATGTCCAAATAATTAATCGGATGCATATATGCAACATATTGAATAAAAGATAATTGAGGTAAAATTTGAAAAAAGTAAATGAACGTAGAGCTCATAAGTATATTTCTAATTAAAGATAGCAAGCTTCCACAGTCCACATTGAATTCTGTAGTATGTTTCTAGAATTTGATTATGTAACATTATTTTTATAATTAACATTTCAAAGCATACACCATGATCCAATTTTTGGTTCATTGAACTCTTTCATCATGATGATGGATCATGGAGTATGATTCAGATGGTAGAGAGCACGTTTCGGAGCTAGAGGCTGCTATCTCAGCAGTATGAGTAGCAAAGCAGCTAGGAGCCAAAAAAATTCATGTTGAGGGTGATTCAAAAATCATTCTAAATGCAATAATAAAAGGGACATGGTCGCTTAGCACTTGTAGAAGTACATAGATCAAATTAATGCAGAATTAGCTTCTCTGGATGACTCCAAATTATCACATTTGAGAAGACAAGGCAATAAAGAGGTCAACACCATTTCTGATTGGGCACTATCAAATTCATCCATTTTGATTATTTCTTTCCTTTCTTTTATTGGCCACCACCAACTTCATCCATTTAATGAGGTATGTAGGCAACGATAGTGATGTGATGGGAGTTCTTGGCGATCCTTGTCGGAAGTGCCATGTAAGTACCATCAATTAGGTTGATAATGATTGAGAATGTTTGTCTTGTGTGCCCCCAGAATTGAATCCTCGATAAAAGTTGGATTTGGTAACCACATTGTTGTTTGAGAGGCTTTTTGCAATTGGAGTAATGGAAATTGCTTTAACTCTCACTTGCACTAAGCAACAAAATTCTTATCATGGGAAGAGTAAGAAGACTAGGGTTGATAAAATGTTAAATTTTATGGACAATAAATTAATGGAGAGTGTTTTGCTTTTGCTGAGGGAGGTGTTCCACCAAGTTGAGAAATGTCACAAAACAAACATTGACATCCATTCCAAGATCATGGTATAGACTCTCCAGTTGGGCATTGGGTGGAATGGAGGAGCTTTTTGCAAAGTACATTCCAAGAATTGGGGTAAATTTGGGTGAAACAAAGAGTGGACTGCCAAGGATTAAGGCACCAAGTACATGCCATTTTTGGTGGTTTGATGAAAGATTTAGAAATAAGAGGTTTATAAAGGCCAGAAATGGATAGTTTACAATGAAAATGGCGGTAACGATCAAGTTCCTGGATGAAGACAGAGAGAGCTTTGTTTTTCACTTTGTGTCACATTTTTCGTATCATTCAACATCCCTGAACTCTCAAGAATTAGTCCTCATAAATTATTATGAGATTAATCTAGAATTTGAAGATTCTTGAACGTAAACAACTTTGGTGAGAGAATGTTTTACAACTCATTAAAAGACAGGCTAAGAAATCATAACTCTGCTACTTCTCCAATCCAAATTGAGATACACCCCTGAATTTTTTTTTGCAAGTCAAATCCTTGAAGTTTTGTGCAATTTTCAATAGGAGGAGGAATAATAGCTTGCAATTTTTTCTTTACTCAAATTTAGTGTCTCAAGTAGAGGAAGATTCCCTAACTCTTCTAGTACCCCACCTTTGAAATAATTTTGAGTGAAATTCAAAATTCTCAATTGAGAACATCTGACCAAATTTATAGGAGTGACATCACTTAGTGTATTCTTTGAAAATTCCACAACTACTAAAATATTATTGGCAAGATGTATATAGATAGCGGAACAGAGCCAGTTAACAAGATAGTTGCAAATTTCATGTCACTAGAAATATATTGAAGAGCCTCCTTGTTTTACTTGTTGTAATCTTTGTAATATATTGCTACAGATTGCTAACCAAAGCTCCAAAACAATTTTCAGTAGAAATAATATCAACAAACAACATTAATCATATTTAATTCAATACAAATAAGCTCTTATGTTTGCACTCTTGAAATGCAAACTGTTAAGAAGATTCTATCAAGAATATGTATCTGGGGCAATTGAAATGTATTTTGAAATTCTCACATACATTTTACTCATTATCGAAATTATGCAAGAATTATATATTTATTGTGTAGATCCACCAAATATTGGTCACCTTTCAAAGTGATAAGAAGTTGCTTCTTGAATAAAATCTGATTGCGCAGAATTATCTTGATTGTTAACAAAATGTTATATCTTTAATATTCAATTGCAAGTATTTAGGGAAAATTGGAATCAAATGCAATATGTAAAGAGTTAATTTTGAGAAATTTGGTCAATAAAATAAAGGAGAGGAAGAATCAGTTCAACCCATATAACAACTACTTCGTGGGACTTCTAACTGTATGTAAGAAGTTAAATATAAAAATTCAAATACATCAGGACCAACATAAAACCTTCATGAATTCAGCATTCAAAAAGATATTGAATAAAACTATCCATCAAAGTAAAACACTTGTACCTTGATTTTAGGGGAAAGCACAACATAAAAATCATGCTAGCAAATCCAACTCCAAAACACAACCCCACTGACACTGCCCATCATCGATCCATCTTGTGTGTGTCTCCATCTGCATCTATCACTGTTGTGTTGTTCCTTTGTGTTTGGCCACCTATTTCACCCCCACCAGATCTCATTGCTCCATTTTCAATATGCCCTATGGATGACCCTATCTAACTGTATATCTTTTAATTGCATATAATAACTAATTTATGTGCTTTTTCATGACTATGTTTGACTCATATAATTGTGATCTCTCTAGCACTATGATGTCATTTAATATGTCTTTCTAAAGCTTATAAATTTAGTTCCTTTTTCCATGTCATGTAATATGTCTTGCCTTGTCGCTTATATGTTTTGAAATTGCTATTAGGCCTTGTAGCTTGTATAATTTGATTGCTGGAGGGCTTCTACAGCTAAGCAAGAAGGTTGCTGCACGAGTTATAGCCGTGCGCTCGGGTATGAAAATTGTATATTTTATAATCTAACATATATTTTAACTAGACTTTTAGCTTATATGTGAAATTTCTTTTAGTGGCTTAATGTTGTAAGGTCTCTTGAAATAAGACCTTCAGTCGGTTGGTCAAAGTTTTACAAATAATCTTATCCACAAATTTGCCTAGAGCAATTGACTAAATGTTATAAAAGGTGATTGGGTTAAATGTCTTAGGAATAAAGTCAAAGAAAGTATTTTTAGAATATTAAAGTATTTAGCTAGGTCTAGGAAGATTTGTGTACTTTTGACAGTTTTGCTTAGTTTGTGAAAGTTGTAGACCGAAGTTTTCATAGCCCAATTTTTGCTTCCTGCGAAGAATGATCATGTCAGATAATATAAGTGAAGAAAAAAATAGGGAGACATTCAATAGATTGTGGTCTAACTTGAAAAGAAAAGGTGATGGAAAATGTTATTGTCCTTGCAAAATTTGTAAGGGCTTAAACCGTAGAAAACTGCTAATCAAAATAGTTAAGAGACATTGTAGGGAGAATGGTCACATTGAAGGGGAGCATGACTATCATCCACTAGTAATTTGTTCATTATATCATTTTACCAATTTATATACAGATGAAATCACTTGATAATGAGTTGATTATCATGGTTTATTTATGTTAATCAATTTTATATAGGTTGATCTCCCCAGGGAAGTACATGATATGAACCAAAACAATCCGAAGAATATGGTTTTCGAAGTAGAGGAACATGGAGGTGCGAATATCCAAAGTGAAGATAATGATCCCATGGAAGATGACAATCATGTGCTAGAAAACACAATTGAAGATGATGGTATAAATACATTGATCCATGATGCATTTAGTCCAAGCGTATCTGATCATGATGATGATGATAGCCTCGATGTACCTCTACTTGAGAAGGCATACGAGCCCCTATACAAAGACTCCCAAAAAAATCTTCTCTCTGTTGTATTGTTGTTTAATTTGAAGGTTATGAATGGTTTATCGAACATAACAATGTCAAGTATCTTAAGGTATGTCATATATGTCTTTATAGTTAACAAAGGTTGAATAATGTACCACTAATATTGTTTATATTAACAACTTATATTTTTTGTTGTAGATTGATAGGCCAGTTTCTGTTACCACCATCAAATATTCTAGCTCACTCATATCGAGAATTATCTACTGTTATGAAAGATATTGGAATGGAGTATGAAGCAATACATGCTTTTCCCAATGATAATATTATATAATATAAAGAACATGAATTTGCAACACAATGCCCTGTATTTCATAAAAGTAGATATGAAACAGATTGACTAACAAAAAAGGTGCCTCAAAAGGTTCTTCGTTACATCCCCATTATTCCATGGATGGGCAAATTATTCAGTTGTAGTAGCTTGGCTCAATTTATGGATTATCATGCATGCAATAGAAGTCAAGATGACATTATTCAAATCCCTGTGGATGGTTCAGCAATTATGTAGATAGAGAAAAAGTGGCAATACTTCAAAGAAGAACCTCATAATCTAAGGCTTTCATTGGCAGCGCACGGTGTCAATTCAATTGGAGAGATGAGATCTGTTTACTTGATGTGCCCTATTTTTTTTATCAACAATAAAATTCCTCTGTGGATGTCAATAAAGAGGGAGCACATTATGTTGGCAATGATTGTTTCAGGTATCTTATCATTTGATAGTTATTAATTTACATGTACTTACAAATCTTGCAGTAAAACGGTCACAATTATTATGTAATGTTACTGTTCATTCAAGTAGGTAAATATCAAGTAAAAGATATGAATGTATATATTGAGCCTCTTATCGATGAGTTGGTGGAGTTATCGAATGGTGTCAGTATGTATGATGTGTTTAGACCAATAGGACAAAGACAATTTCAATTCCATGCAATACTTGCATGGACAATACATGATGCCCCAGGGCTAACACATTTTTGTGGTATGTTATAGTGAATTCAAGTTGCGCACAATAATTTTAATTATAAAAATCAACATATTTAATAATCTAATTATATCATTATCTTGTAGGTCTTCAAACAAAGGGAAAATTTGAATGTCTAGTTTGTGGTTCAAAGATGAAATCTCGTCATTCAAAAAGTTTAGGAAAGTAGGTGTTTGATGAGTGTAGACACTTCCTCCATAGGAATCAAAAGTATTGAAGTACGAAAAAACATCTTTTCAATGGGAAAGAAGAGACTACATCAAAGCCACGAAGAATGACACCTCGCCTATGGAAGTTGGAATATAATAGAATGAATCGTTGAGGTAATGTTGTTCCACCTAATGGTTTATGTTTGTAATTTATATATTTCTATTGTGATGTTTGTTTACTAATTGTGTAATTAATGATCATGAAGGTCACCAAGGCAGTACTGACAACCTTCCAAAGGGACTAAAATGCTATCTTAGATAATTTAGAAGGTTTCCCTACTATGAGCAGTTACAAATTGTGCATTTATTTGATACTATGCATATTGGAAAGAATATAACAGAGACATTGTGAAAAATATTGGATGGAAGGCGTGACAAAGAAAAAAAATTCAAAATTTGTAATGACATTCATGAATCCAATCATGCATTGAAGAATTTCATTCACTCAAATAGCAACATAGATCAGATTAATATAAGTGCCCTTCCTTAGTTATTAACGGAGCAGCAAAGTGATGCCATAAAAGAAGTCATATTAAAAATTCAATTTCCCATAGGATTTGTTGCGAACATAAACAATCTCATATCAAAAAAAAGTGAATTTGGGCCAGGGCTTAAAACACATGATTGGCATACTTTCATCAAGGTAAGTTATGTTCTTCTGTATTTACAATATATTCATAAACTACGTATACTATTCATTATGTTATGTTAGAAAATAACGAAATGATTGGTTTATAATTACTGTAGTACGTGCTTCTTCTATCTCTCCTAGAGCACTTCGACAATAACATCAAACAAGTGATATACAATCTTGGAAAATACATGAGGTAAGCAGTAATATCTATTATATTTGTTGTATATATTTATTATATTTGCGATTTTTTTTTCTTGCGATGTAATCTATTGAATATTATATTGTAAAGTGTCATATCTATATATTTTTTGTGACTTGAATCTCTTAATGTAGGTGGTTGTCATCTAAAGAAATCCATAAAGAAGATATAAACTATTGGAAGAGAAGAATTCTTCATTTACTGTGTGAAATGCAAATGTTTCTACCTCTAACTTTTTTCAATGTACAGGAACACTACCTCATACACCTAGTTGAGGAGATTGAGTTGTGTCGACCTGTACACACTAGGTCAATGTGGATGGTTGAGAGGCACTTGAAATATTTGAAGGCTTTGGTTTGAAAAAGAGCACATCCTGAAAGTTCTATGGTAGAGGGATATATGGTATACCAAACTATGGTGTACATTACTGAATATCTTCCTAAGTTTGCATCAAATATCCATGTAGATCGCATTTGGGATCTCGAGCCTTTTAAAAAATTAGAAGGGGAGTACTTGATGGGGAAAGGTACAATGAGGAAAGTGAGAGGTAATAAATTATAAGATGTTATTGTAATAAATTATTTCTTAATCTTCAAAATAAATTGGTTGTAATTTTTCTTTTTTTTTTTTGTACAGGTGCTCGAGAGTGGGATGCACTACATTTGTATATTGCAAATAATCTTGATTGGATGATGGTATGGATTGAACAATGTCAACATTCTGGTCGCACATTAACATGGGAAGGTGTATCTTCATTGGTTAAAGAAGCTCATCGTAATGGAGATTCTAATGTTATGCAAAGGGAAATAGATTTAGCACGTGGTTCAAGAGATTTCCAGGTATGTACAAATTTATTAATCACCCGTATGTATATCAACACACGATACAATAATTTTGATATTGTTGACATATTATTGCAGGTTAAACACCACAAGGCTATGTTCTGTAATGGTCAAAAATTTTGCGTCAAAGTGTTGGATGACACAAAGAAAACTTGTGATTTAGGAATAGCTGCAATATTTAAAGTGACTAATATTTCATCTAGAAATGACTTACATCCTAGAGAGTCTAAAAATTGATACTACAACATTTTGAATGATATACTTGAGTGTGACTTTAGTTCCTTCAAATTACTACTCTTCGTTGCCAAATGGTACAGGATACAACTTAATCCAAATGATCCTGAGAGAACTATTATTGAACATGATAATGGATTTACAATGGTTAATACAAGGTCATTTGAGCCAATTGGGGATGAGCCCTATGTTCTTCCAAGCCAATGTGAGGAGGTATTTTACTCAGAGGTTCCACATAAACCAGGTTGGTCATTTGTTGTTAGACATGAACCGAGAGGAAATCCAATAAAGTATAATGCGATGGAAGAAGAAGATACCAAAGAAGTAGAAGATGATGTAGATGGTGATCACAATCGACAGTTGTTGGATGATGTTCCTGACACAAATTTTCACGAAGAAGAAGAAGAAGATGATGACAATGATGCTAATACTGATGATGATGATGAAGATGATGTTGATGTTGATGATGATGATTTTGAAGATTTTGATGATGACGACAATGACGATGACAAAGATGACGATGATGATGGTGAGGATGATGATGATGATGATGATGACAACGACGACGACGACGATGATGATGATGATGATGATGATGATGATGATGACATACTTTATTGATTATCTATTTAAAAGCTAAAAGTTTCAACTAAAAATAGAATACTGCTTATCTAAATTAACTATTAATCTAAATTAATTAAATAAAACTATTTAAAACACATATTGATGCGTGAATGTATTGAGCCTTATTTTCTTTCAGGTCAAAAGCATTTGTAAGTGTTTAGTTTAGAAAAGGGAATTCATTAAATATCTATAAAAGGGAGTTGTACCTAGAATAAAATTCATAGGGAAAACATAATATAAGTGCTTACCCAATTTGTTGGTTAATAATTTTGCCTCTATAGGTGATGTAGAGATCCTAGGTGGACTTGCAATCATTCATAACAAGAGGGACTTCCATAGTGTTCTCGCAACACCAACCAAGCATCTAAATAAGATCCCTCTCCTTGATCCAAGCCAACTCCATAACCTATCAGAGTGCACACCAAATCCTTATGCCACCTTAGGTTCTACATCTTTTGAATAATCCCATGAATGTCCCTCAATCCATCCAATGGATTCATCTAAGCAATCTAATCAACAAACTATCAAATGCTCACAATGCCTCAATGGGCGCCAAACTTGACTTCACCTTAAATAGGTGTTTCCTCCACCTTCACACACATCAAAAAACTTCAAATAGCATGTCCCCAAGGTGACTAAGCCCTCAACTCCTCAGCTAATACAAAAACTTAGTTTTAGCCCTTCACTAGGCCTACTTCCCTAGTAGGCTTATAATGTGAGCCTGATTTAAGTGTTATATTGTGAACCTTTTAATTTTTTAAATTTTTATATGATGCTTATGATGGATATGATTATGATTATGATGTGATTATGCTCACGATAATTGAATTACATTTGTAGGAAACTGAACCCCTTTCAGGAGCATCCCGCACAGTCTCATGGATCAATAGGTATAAGTCAATACTCCTTATATATAGTCTATTTAATACACTTATCAATAGTAAGATTTATGTCTTCTAAGATCTCTCCCATTTGGAGGTACCAGCGAATAGGTATTTGTCAAAAGCGTCTTCCTCAAGTGAGGGAAATATAGGAATAGAAGAGGAAAGTGAGACATGGAGTTTATCTAGAATAGGGAGATTAACTAGAGGTCAAAGGACTAGAACGAAATTCAATACACACATGAAATTTTTACTTGCTCAAGTGGGGTCATGTTCTTATGATGATGAGACAGAAGGTGACATCGAGGTGCCCTTGAGGTACCAACTTCTATAGAAACATTGCGTACCCAAGGAACTTCCTCCAAAAGACTTTGATTTTTGTGTTAACGAGAGGATATATCGCATAGCACCATCATCATTACATGATTTGGGCCTATTTTCTATGGACGGCATAAAGTTGTCTTACAATTTTTTTTTTGAATTGATGGACTATGTTGGACCATGTTATGTTTACAAAAGTTGGATGCATATTGTTCAATATAAAAAAAGTATGCGTAGGTATGCCCTCTGGGAAAATTATATACAGCAGCAAGACAATAATCAAATTAAAAGTGTGGCTATATATGTTGATGGAAGGCCAAAAGCAATAGGGAATATTGTGAGTTTTATAAATAGTACACGACTTGGGTCAACTATAAAGCAACCCAATTGCATATTTGAGGCCCGCGAGGGAAATTCTGTATTCATCTGTGCGATAAAATCAATACGTGCAGGGGAAGAGCTTCTTATTGATTACAATTTGAACTGCATAGATACAAACGAGGCTACTATCATGGGGGTGGTACATACTATTAAACCAACTTCTAATCAATGACTCCAACATTCCATTTAGTCAATAAATTTTTGGCTAACATTTTTATACTTGATCTTTGACACAGGGGCACAATATGGAGGAACCTCCCAGAGGGGATGCTGGTGATGTTCCCGGCTCATCTACACATGAGCAGGTAAAACTCATTGTAATTGTGTAAACTAGATAGAAGCAAAATGTTATTTTTTTAATGTTGTTTTCTTCATTGTTTTGGAGTAATTTTGATAATACTAATACTATTGCTGTGACAAAGGGCCAGTGATCAGAGGGAGGGAAAGGAACCTACAGTCCCTGATCAACAGCCCCCCTCTGAGGAGGACCCTTTCTATATTGATTTAGCAGAGACCGATGATCTGATAGGTTCGATTAAAAAGTTGCTAAAGAAAATTGGCAGAGAAATTATATGTTTGGCAACCATAAAGCCTACTACTAAGGAAATAAAAGATAGGGGATCTAAATTGTTGCACACCTCTGAAACATTAAAAGTAAGATATAATGAAAATTTTAATTATAACAAGAGCTCAATAATGGGATTATGTTATGCTCTTTTATGACATTAATTAAAATATGGATGCATTGTCTTTACAAATTTTTTTGCATGATCTTGAGCCCCTTTCCCATGATGAGGGTGCTGTAGGTGGTTCAGGTAGATCACATGTTCCATTCCCCACTTGTGTTTTCCTCTAAATATATATAGGAATGATCATAATCATTGAAAATACATGCTCAAATAATCCTTTTTCTTAATGCTCTAAAAATCTTGTCCATGCTAGTCCACGTGTTCTATATTTATGCATGCTCTAACAATTTTATTCTTCATCTTCAAATCAATTGTATCCCATGATTGTTTTGTAGGGAATGATTTTTTTTGGAGAAAACTTGGTGATGAGTGTTTGTGAATATTTGGGCCCACCATGCATACCTAGTGGAACATCATATCCTAACTAAAACCCCAAACCACTATTTTGATTTCATATCATTGCTAGAATAGTTTTCCTTTTCATCCATTTCTTGAACTATATTAAAGGTAGCTTCACTTCATTTATGAGTCTAACATGTTTTTTTTTACTTAAAAGTTGAATAACCAAGACAAACCATTGAAGGATGATCTTATAGAGAGCATGACCCAACTCTTTGGACCTCGTGCATTCGAGAGAAACAAGCTCCTTGAAAAAGATGGTTTATATTTGAAGTATATTATGGACCAGTATAGAAAAAATTAATGGGATAACCCCAGGTACGAGCGTCCACCTTATGTTCCTGAGGCTGAGTGGCAAGCTCTGATTTTGGATGGAAAGTATAAAGCTGACAAGAAAAATAATATTACTAATTAACCTCTATATTTATACTATCTAACATATTTCAAACTTTTCATAGATTGCCTAACACATCAAGGGCAACAAAGGCAAGACTAGAAAAGCATGGGACACACAAGCTTAGCTTTGGTGGTTTTTTGAAACTTCAAGCATGAGTTGTAAGTATTACTAAATGAAAAATTGTATCAAATATTTTATATATTGTGTAGCAAGGGTTGGAAAACCTAGTAACTATTTACCATTTCCTTTTGATATTTTAACTTTCTTGCATTGGTTGATGAAACAATGCAAGTAAAATTTACCATACCACGCAAAAATGTAGGGCTTAGAGTTCAAGAGAAGCATCACAGAAGAGGATAAGAGAATTGGCTTTCAACAAGGCTATACAGCCGTGGTTGAACGACTATAAGCTAAAATCAGTGTGGAAGGTTCTATTAATGATGCATCTGAGCCACAGGTAAATAAGCTAAATGAAATTTATTTCAAAGTGAATATTTTACCAATTAGTCTATTTGATGTTAAGTTCCAATATAAAGTGAGTATATCTGTTTTAAGCAAGCAATGATAACAATGCGTAGGATGTTGGAATGCAACCTGACAATCCTTCTACATAATCTGTGGATGCTAAAGGTTCGCATGATGTGCATCCCAGTGGTGGAGGTATATATTTGCTATTAAATTTTTTATATGTAATTACAATTGGTGTTTGGATTAACGTAACATTTTGTATAGCAGCTATAGAGGATCGAGGGGTCGATGTTCATGAGCATGTTGATGTTGAGTCTAGGGAAAATGATTTGGTCAAATCAGGTAGAGAGTTCCAAAGTTATGTTATTTAAAATAATTAAATACTTGTAACATTTATAATAAATTATTTTTAATTTAACTCTTTTATTTGTTATTGTAGAGGACCCCCCCTTTGCAAAATCATAGGAATGTTAGATAATCAAGAATAGAGAAAAAAATGACTAATGAAAGGGGAATTGATGATGACACTGATGATCCTCTTAGAGCTTACATAGAAAAAAGAAATAGAAAGAAAAAAAAGAAATGATTGTCATCTACATACCTTAATTGATAATGACTGTATTTTATGTCTCAATGAATTTAATTATGTGGTAATGAATGTTCATGAATTATGTGTTAATGTAGAATATTGATGAATGTTGCATGTTAACGAATCTAACATGTTAATGAATGTTATCCTATAATATTGATTGAATGTTATCATGTGATATTGATTGAATGTTACATTTTACTAATGTTGAAAGAATGAATGAATGTTAGATGTTAACGGGGAATGTAGAGTGATGTTAGGGGGAGCGGGGTGGGGCCAAATGAACTTCCACCTTCACGTAGTTGGCCCTATTTAGTAGAGAATATTAAACTATTCTCGAAACAAAGTGAAGCTCAATAAGATACTAACAAGGACAGGGGTCCTGATGTGAAGAACATTTTGGCTTTGCCAATTTACAATATTCTTCAAGGTGTGGGAGTTCTAGTTTTTCTTGATTCAAGAGAGATGGACTTGGGAGACTTGTTTCCTTCTACCCTTCAGAATTCTATTAGCTCTGCTTCAGTTCAAATTACCATATTCTCCAAAGGTTATGCAAATTCTCCTTGGTGTTTGGCTGAGCATTCTCTCATGTCACAAACTAAGTCTCTGATTATACTAGTGCTTTATGATGTTGCTCTTGCTGATCTCCGTCACATCCAAAATGGAGTCTATGCAAATGCATTTTTTGAATATAAAGAGAAGGGAACGTACCTAGAAAAGCTTCAAGAGTGGAAGGAAGCCCTTCACTTTGTCTCATTCATTACCTGATATGAATTCAACAAACACTATTAGTAAGACTTTGTTTGTGTGTTTTCCATGAAGAAGTGTTTCTTACTTGATTTTAAACTTAGAGCATAAAATTTTGGGTTGTGTAGCATACTTTAGGTTTCAAACTATTTAAATGGCTCACCGAAATATTTATTTAAAGAGGGGCTTTATTGGGTAAGTTAGATTTTATTGGATAAGCTATTGTAATTTCAGATGAACCATCTAAATAAATCATATCTTGAATGTTATGTGTAAGTTTGTTTCAATCAGTTTAAATGATTAATCTAAAATTGTACTTTTAAATAAGGACTATTATAATTCTAAATGACCAATCTAGCCAAATCATAACTTTGAACATAGGATTTTAGCTTATAGAACATATCTAAATCAAAATTTAATATATGCAATTTGCAATTCTAAATGAACAATCTAATCAATTAAAAAATTTGAACATAAGATTTTAGGTTACAGAACGTACCTAAATAAAATATAGAATGTGGAATTTCAACTTACAAGAGCATGACATCTTTCTACTCAAAATTTTTGTAATTTCTTAGTAATCAGGAGCTGCTGCTTAAGAATATAGTGCCCGCTGTGCTAAAAGAGCTACAAAAGGAAAGATCTTTAGATGTAGCAAAACATCCTGTGGGGTTAGATGAAATTGTAGAAGATTTTGAACAGCATTGCAGATAGGAGGAGGAGAATAGAGTTAAGATAATTGGTATCTTTGGAATGGGTGGATCTAGGAAGACAACTCTAGCCAAAGAATTGTTCAATTGCAAATTCTTAGATTACCATGGTTCATGTTTTCTAACTAATGTGCAAGAAGCGTCTTCTAAAGGTGAGTTGCTTTCTATGAAAAAGATCCTCCAAAATTTTAGAGTATAGATGAGGGAACTAGCTGTATAAGGAATTGTATTGGAAGAGGCCATTTGTTGAGATTTCATATTATCTTAGATGACATTGATCACATTGATATATATAATTTGTGAGATTCAAAAATTAAAATTAGTATATACAAACATGGCTATCTATTTTCCTTTTTAAGGAAATCAATTTATATTCTAAACTTAAATTATATTCTAATTTTAAAGCTCCAAATGAATAATATTTTTATAGAAAAATCTAAATGTATATGGAATCTCTCTTATTTAAGCTGAGAGGCTTTCTACAATGACAACAACTTCAATCTAAACATTTAGCCTTTTCCAAAAAAATTGACATCCAGCTGTCAGTATGAAAATTAATATTTGATAAAAAAAATACTAATTACATTTGAATTAACTAAAAGATAGTTACTTTAGAATATAAACAGCAAACTTGAATGAAATTGTTAAATTGAAACTTAATCGTTTGCAATAACATCTACTTCCTTGACTTTTCCTTTGGAAAATTATTCTATGTTCAATATGCACTATGTATGGATTTGGCCTTTTAGTAACTCATCCTCCCATATTTGTTGGCAGTGAGTGAGGCAAAATGCTTTGTAGGTTACTCATCATTTTGTGAGGACATGCAAACACAAATAGGGCACAAGGTGGTTTATGGAAATTTGTGAATGCTTTTGTATTTATCACATTCTTGGTGATTGTTATCAGAAATGGCAGTGGGTGAGCATAGGAGTTCAAGCAATTTTTGCATGATATTTGTGTTGATATTCATGTTGCTATGCACATTATAGGCCCAGGGGTTAGATTCAAGTATTCATTTCATATTGTTTGAATTTTCTTTTATAAATCAAATTCAATATCCATTTCACATTTTTCACATATTTGACTATTTTTTCTTACTGAAACTTGAAAATGACACTCTATATTTTCTTTTTTTCAATTTTGATATTCTCAAGCTAAATGAGCATTACAAATACCTACAAAATAGCGAAGACTCTTCCTATTGGAATATTAATTGTAGTTGGTCGTTTCTCCCTAGAGCCAAATGCTCACCTACCTCCCTGACGGCTTGCAGAATGATCAAATGAATTTATTTCATGGTAGGTGAAAATTTTGAAATCTGAAAAAGAGGGGGAAAAGTATAACAAAAGGAATGATTAGATTCATCGATCTAGCAGAAGTAGAAGAAGTTGAAGAGCTCATTAAAAGAATGTTTTACAACTTTGGTGAGAGAATGTTTTACAACTCATTAAAAGACAAGCTAAGAAATCATAACTCTGCTAGTTATCCAATCCAAATTGAGATACACCCCTAAATTTTGTTTTGCAAGTCAAATACTCAAAGTTCTATGCAATTTGCAATAGGAGCAAGAATAATAGCTTGCAATTTTTTCTCTACTCAGATTTAGTGTCTCAAGTAGAGGAAGATTCCCTAACTCTTCTAGTACCCCACCTTTGAAATAATTTTGAGTGAAATTCAAAATTCTCAATCGAGAACATCTGACCAAATTTGTAGGAGTGACATCACTTAGTGCATTCTTTGAAAAGTCCATAAACACTAAAATATTATTTGCAAGACATATAGATAGTGGAACAGAGCCAGTTAACAAGATAGTTGCAAATTTTGCGTCACTAGAAATATATTGAAGAGCCTCCATGTTTTACTTGTTGTAATCTTTGTAATATATTTCTAGAGATTGCTAACCAAAGCTCCAAAACAATTTTTAGTTGAAAGAATATCAACAAACAACATTAATCATATTTAATTCAGTACAAATAAGCTCTTATGTTTGCACTCTTGAAATGCAAAATGTTAAGAAGATTCTATCAAGAATATGTATCTGGGGCAATTGAAATGTATTTTGAAATTCTCACATACATTCTACTCATTATCAAAATTATGCAAGAATTATATATTTTATTGTGTAGATCCACCAAATATTGGTCACCTTTCAAAGTGAGAATAAGTTGCTTCTTGAATAAAATCTGATTGCATAGAATTATCTTGATTGTTAACAAAATGTTATATCTTTAATATTCAATTGCAAGCATTTAGGGAAAACTGGAATAAAATACAATATGTGAATAGTTAATTTTGAGAAATTTGGTCAATAAAATAAAGGAGAGGAAGAATCAGTTCAACCCATATAACAACTACTTCATGGGACTTCTAACTATATGTAAGAAGTTAAATATAAAAATTCAAATACATCAGGACCAACATAAAACCATCATGAATTCAGTATTCAAAAAGATATTGGACAAAAACTATCCATCAAAGTAAAACACGTGTACCATGATTTTAGGTGAAAGCACAACATTGCAGTCACGCTGGCAAATCCAACTCCAAAACACAACCCCATTGACACTGCCCACCATCGATCCATCTCGTCTGCATCTCCATCTGCATCTATCACTGTTGTGCTATTCCTTTGTGTTTGGCCACCTATTTCACCCCCACCAGATCTCATTGCTCCATTTTCAATATGCCCTATGGATGTCCCTATCTAACTATATATCTTTTAATTGCATATAATAACTAATTTATGTGCTTTTTCATGACTATGTTTGACGCATATAATTGTGATCTCTCTAGCACTATGATGTCATTTAATATATCTTGCTAAAGCTTGTAAATTTTGTTCCTTTTGCCATGTCATGTAATATGTCTTTCCTTGTTGCTTATATGTTTTGAAATTGCTATTAGGCCTTGTAGCTTGTATAATTTTATTGCTAGAGAGCTTCTACAGCTAAGCAAGAAGGCCATTGCACGAGTTATAGCCGTGCGCTTGGGTATGAAAATTGTATATTTTTTAATCTAATGTATATATCAACTAGACTTTTGGCTTATATGTTTTGAAATTTCTTTTAGTGGCTTAATGTTGTAAGGTCTCTTGAAATAAGACCTTCAGGTAGTTGGTCAAAGTTTTACAAATAATCTTATCCACAAATTTGTCTAGAGCAATTGATTGAATTTTATAAAAGGTGATTGGGTTAAATGTCTTTGGAATAAAGTCAAAGAAAGTATTTTTAAAATATTAAAGTATTTAGCTAGGTCTAAGAAGATTTGTGTACTTTTGACATTTTTTCTTAGTTTGTGAAATTTATAGACTGAATTTTTCATAGCCTAATTTTTTCTTCCTGTGAAGAACGATCATGTCAGATAATATAAGTGAAGAACAAAATAGGGAGACAATCGCTAGATTGTGGTCTAACTTGAAAAGAAAAAGGTGATGGAAAATGTTATTGTCCTCCAAAATTTGTAAAGGCTTAAACCATAGAAGACTGCTAATCAAAATAGTTAAGAGACATTGTAGGGAGAATGGTCACATTGAAGGGGGGCATGACTATCATCCACTGGTAAGTTGTTCATTATATAATTTTAACAATTTATATACATATGAAATCACTTGATGATGAGTTGATTATCATGGTTTATTTATGTTAATCAATTTTATATAGTTTGATCTCCCCAGGGAAGTACATGATATGAAGCAAATCAATATGAAGAATATGGTTTTTGAAGTGGAGGAACATGGAGGTACGAATATCCAAGGTGAAGATAATGATCCCATGGAAGATGACAATCATGCACGAGAAAACACAATTGAAGATGATGGTATAAATACATTGATCCATGACACATTTAGTCCAAGAATATCTGATCATGATGATGATGATAGCCTCAATGTACCTCTACTTGAGAAGGCATATGAGCCCCTCTACAAAGACTTCCAAACAACTCTTCTCTCTGTTGTATTGTTGTTATTGAACTTGAAGGTTATGAATGGTTTATCCAACATAACAATATCACGTATGTTAAGGTATGTCATATATCTCTTTATAGTTAATAGAGGGTGAATAATGTACCACTAATATTGTTTATATTAACAACTTATATTTTTTTTTTGTAGATTGATAGGTGAGTTTCTGTTACCACCATCAAATATTCTACCTCGCTTATATCAAGAATTATTTGTTGTTATGAAAGATATTGGAATGGAGTATGAAGCAATACATGCTTGTCCCAATGATCATATTATATATTATAAAGAACATGAATTTCCAACACAATGCCCTGTATGTCATACGAGTAGATATTGAATAGATTGACTAACAAAAAAGGTACCTCAAAAGGTTCTTCGTTACATCCCCGTTATTCCACGGATGCAACAATTATTCAGGTGTAGTAGCTCTGCTCAATTTATGGATTATCATGCATGCAATAGAAGTCGAGATGACATTATTCGAATCCTTATGGATGGTTCAGAGTTTATGCACATAGAGGAAAAGTGGCAACACTTCAAAGAAGAACCTCGTAATCTCAGGATTTCATTGGCAGCGGACAATGTCAATCCATTTGGAGAGATGAGATTTGTTTACTCGATGTGGCCTATTTTTGTTATCAACAATAACAATATGCACACGATAATTCTAATTATAAAAATCAACATATTTAATAATCCAATTATATCATTATCTTGTAGGTCTTCAAACAAAGGGAAAATTTGCATGTCTAGTTTGTGGTCCAAAGATGAAATCTCGTCATTCAAAAAGTTTAGGAAAGCAGGTGTTTGATGAGTGTAGACACATCCTCCATAGGAATCATAAGTATCGAAGTATAGAAAAACATCTTTTCAATGGGAAAGAAGAGACTACATCTAAGCCACAAAGAATGACACCTCGCCTATGGAAGTTGGAATATAATAGAATTAATCATCGAGGTAATGTCGTTCCACCTAATGGTTTATGTTTGTAATTTATATATTTCTATTGTGATGTTTGTTTACTAATCGTGTAATTGATGATCATGAAGGTCGTCAAGGCAGTACTGACAACCTTCTAAAGGGACTAAAAAGCTATCCCAAACAATTTGGTAGGTTGCCCTACTATGAGCAGTTACAAATTGTGCATTTGTTTGATACTATGCATATTGGAAAGAATATAACAGAGACATTGTGGAAAATATTGGATGGAAGGCGTGACAAAGAAAAAATTGTCAAAATTTGTAATGACATTCATGAATCCAATCATGTGTTAAAGAACTTCATTCACTCAAATAGCAACATAGATCAGATTAATATAAGTGCCCTTCCTTGGTTATTAATGGAGCAGCAAAGTGATGCCATAAAAGTAGTCATACAAAAAATTTGATTTCCCATAGGATTTGCTATGAACATAAACAATCTCATATTAAAAAAAAGTGAATTTGGGCCAGGGCTCAAAACACATGATTGGCATACTTTCATCATGGTAAGTTATGTTCTTCTATATTTACAATATATTCATAAACTACGTATATTGTTCATTATTTTATGTTAGAAAACAATGAAATGATTGGTTTATAATTACTATGGTACATGCTTCCTCTGTTAAATTTTTTGTATATATTTATTTTATTTGTGATTTTTTTTTCTTGCTATGTAATCTATTGTATATTATATTGTAAAGTCTCGTATCTATATATTTTTTGTGAGTTGAATCTCTTAATGTAGGTGGTTTTCATCTAAAGAAATCCATAAAGAAGATATAAACTATTGGAAGAGAAGAATTCCTCATTTACCGTGTGAAATGCAAAAGTGTGTACCTCCAACTTTTTTCAATGTACAGGAACACTACCTCATACACCTAGTTGAGGAGATTGAATTGTGTGGACTTGTACACACTAGGTCAATCTGGATGGTTGAGAGGGACTTGAAATCTTTGAAGGCTTTGGTTTGTCAAAGAGCACATGCTGAGGGTTCTATGGTAGAGGGATATATGGTATACAAGACTATGGTGTACATTACTGAATATCTTCCTAAGTTTGCATCAAATATCCATGTAGATCGCATTTGGGATCTCGAGCATTTTAAAAAATTAGAAGGGGAGTACTTGATGGGGAAAGGTACAATGAGGAAAGTGAGAGGTAATAAATTATAAGATGTTATTGTAATAAATTATTTCTTAATCTTCAAAATAAATCGGTTGTAAGTTGTCTATTTTTTTTTGTACAGGTGCTCGAGAGTGGGATGCACTACATTTGTATATTGCAAATAATCTTGATTGGATGATGGTATGGATTGAATGATGTAAACATTTTGGTCGCACATTAACATGGGAAGGTGTATCTTCATTGGTTAAAGAAGTTCATCATAATGGAGATTCCAATGTTACGCAAAGGGAAATAGATTTAGCACATGGATCAAGAGATTTCTAGGTACGTACAAATTTATTAATCACCCGTATGTTTATCAACTCATGATACAATAATTTTGATATTGTACACATGTTATTTCAGGTTAAACACCACAAGGCTATGTTCTCTAATGGTCAAAAATTTTGCATCAAAGTGTTGGATGACATGAAAAAAACTTGTGATTCAGGAATAACTGCAGTCTTTCAAGTGACTAATATTTCATCTAGAAATGACTTACATCCTTGACAATCTGAAAATTGATACTATGGAATTTTGGATGATATACTTGAGTGTGACTTTAGTTCCTTCAAATGAGTACTCTTCGTTGTCAAATGGTACAGGCTATCACTTAATCCAAATGATCCTGATAGAACTGTTATTGAACATGATAATGGATTTACAATGGTTAATACAAGGTCATTTGAGCCAGTTGGGGATGAGCCCTATATTCTTCCAAGCCAATGTGAGCAGGTATTTTACTCAGAGGTTCCACATAAACTGGGTTGGTCATTTGTTGTTAGACATGAACTGAGAGGAAATCCAATAAAGTATAATGCGATGGAAGAAGAAGATATTGAAGAAGTAGAAGATGATGTAGATGGTGATCACAATCGATAGTTATTGGATGATGTTCTTGACACAAATTTTCATGAAGAAGAAGAAGATGATGAGAATGATGATGCTACTAATGATGATGACGAAGATGATGTTGATGTTGATGATGATGATTTTGATGATGACGATGACGACAACAATGATGACGACGATGATGGTGAGGATGATGATGATGATGATAATGACGATGATGATGAGGAGGAGGATTATGATGATGATGATGATGACAAGGATGATGATGATGAAATTTAGAGGTATGCCATCAATCCTTAATCTATTTAATATTCATTTCTTGATAGAAATATATTTGTCTTTTATGGTTACATAGTTTATTCATTATCTATTTAAAAGCTACAAGTTTCAACTACAAATAGAATATTGCTAATCTAAATTAACTATTAATCTAAATTAATTAAATATAACTATTTAAAACACATATTGATGCGTGAATGTATTGAGCATTATTTTCTTTCAGGTCAAAAGCATTTGCAAGTGTTTAGTTTAGAAAAGGGAATTCATTAAATATCTACAAAAGGGAGTTGTACCTAGATTAAAATTCATAGGGAAAACATAATATAAGTGCTTACCAAATTTTTTGGTTAATAATTCTACCTCTATAGGTGATGCAGAGACCCTAGGTGGACTTGCAATCATTCATAACAAGAGGGACTTCCATAGTGTTCTCACAACACCAACCAAGCATATTCATAAGATCCCTCTCCTTGATCCAAGCCAACTCCATAACCTATCAGAGTGCACACCAAATCCTTATGCCATCTTAGGTTCTACATCTTTGGAATAATCTCATGAATGTCCCTCAATCCATCCAATGGATTCATCCAAGCAATCTAATCAACAAACTATCAAATGTTCACAATGCCTCAATGGGCGCCAAACTTGACTTCACTTTAACTAGGTGTTT